>JBCJKH010005940.1:0-28247 GCA_039877255.1 Loriculus beryllinus | reverse complement strand
ACCCAAAATGAGACACAGAATACATTCTATTAATACACAGAACAATGAGCTGTGAGCTATTAATCTCAGGATCTATTTCCTAAGTAGTATGTTAGGTACTTCATGAAACAATAAGCTCAAACCCAGCAGCAGATAGAAGAGCAAATCACATAACAAAACCAAAGTCATCTTTGTGTCACTGAATTGATGCTTTGCATGCAGCACAGTATGTACAGTAGTACATAACATGCAACCCTCGCTGTGGAATATCAAAACTGAGATGCCTCCATGGATGAAGATTGTTCAATGTCTTTTTTTAATAGAAAGCACCAACAGGTTACTATGAGCTACGTACAAAACTGCACACAACAGCTATTAGAAATTCATTGCCAGAAGATAATGAGGAGTAAAAAAAAAAATTAGATGGGCTTCAAAGGAAATGGAACAGGAGAGATCCCTTGAGAGTTTCCAACTACACAAACCACATCAAGCCCAGGAAATCCCCTGCTCTTAGGCTGAGGGAGGGAGCATCCAGGAGAAGTATCACATATACCCTCCCTGTTCTTTATTGTCCCTAAGAGCCCGCTTACAGATGCTGTTGCAGACAAGTACTGCGTTTGACAAAGCCTTTGTCTGAACCAGCACAGCTGTTCTTATAAAACATTCATGTTCACCGTAATACAAGAACAACACAAAAAGACATAGCTGGAGGAGTTCAATTAGCTAATCCAGTCACAGGGCCACATGGTATTAACATATATGAACTTTGTTATAAGATGTCAGAACATCAAGCCTGCTCGAGAGCAAAAACTGAGCTATGGGAAACAACTGCTACTGGACTGCAGAACTGGCAGGTGAGGCACCTGCACTAAGGCTTTAGCTGCATATCCAAGATCCTAAATTCTCAGTAATCTGAGTATTCTCCACTTCCTCAAAACAAACACGTACAATCATTAATTAAGGCAAGATGGAAAGAGGAGAAAGCACTACCCAGCAGCAAAACTTAGAAACACTGTGCAGAACGGTCACAGCATACTATGGCCACCACATACCAAAACTTCATCACTTTATAGAATTAGTCTCAAACAGACTCTTGAAGGGGTTCCTGTTACGTGTGGCAGTACTGTAAAGAAGCATCTCTACATAGTGGAGGCTGAGAAGGAGTTTATCACTACATGTAATAGTACTTAAAAAATTTATTATAATAAGCCCTAAGAGTTGGCAGGTTCTGAGATCATGGTCCGACAGATGTCTTGCTAATTTAGGAAGCAAATTCTACCTTCAAGACAGAAGCATCGTTATTTCATAGCATCACTCAGGAAACTGTTTCAGGAGGTCAAGACTCATTATTAAAGATGCATAAAAAAAAAAAAAAGCAAGCACTTTACTAAAGGCTGCATGTAGCCATCATTTCCTTCTCAATAAACATAAGGAAGCCCAGAACATTTCTAACAAAATAAAACCTAACAAATGGAACAATTTCTAATACCACAGATAGTTGTGCAGATAACTACAGCACATTTGTAACCTTATGTCTCAAAAAAATTCAGCATTCATTTTAAGAGCTTCCAACTGTTGAACACCCTCAAACTGATCAGATTTAATAAATGGAAAGATATTTATAGACTCTCTGAATTTAGAGGCATGAAATAATGCTTCACTAATTCTAAATGCCCACCTGCCATTGCCAATTGCAACATTTACATTATTTTAGTGAGAATTTGTCCAAACCAGGTTATCCAACTGCCAATACAGTCCTAGAAATTCCATTATAATCTAAACAAATTATGAATGTAAACTGCCATGAGAAAATTTTTCCAGTACTGTCCAGACTGGATACTGAGTTAAATTTCAAGCTTGCTTAAAACCGGTGTTTGAGTTAAATCTTACTTCTTTGTTTAAATAAGACTATATTAATTTTTTTAAATCCTATCTGAAAAGAAAACTGCACACATATGTAACAGGTATATTTTTTGTAAGTTTAAAAATACAAATCAGCATCTAATGACAAGGAATTTCAGTAAATATTTTTCACATTAAAAATTAACTTACAACAATCACAGAATCAACTAGGTTAGAAGAGACCTTTTAGATCACCAAGTCCAACTGTTACCACAGGACTGCCAAGACCACCACCAAACAATGCTGCATATAACTGACAACATCTGATGTAATTACTACTATTGCCAGCACAAGTACCACTTTGTAAAACCCAGAATTGATGGGTTTTATACCAGCAGTAACTAACTTCCAAGAGAAAACCACCAGCAGCAGCATCTTGATGAAGAAACCCATGTAGCTGACTCAAAGGTTAGTGTATCAAAAACTGCCCTGCAACAGCACAATGCCACCAAGAGAGGATGTTCTGGTGTTTCTCTCATTGTCCCTTCCTGGTGCTCTCAACTTTTGTCCTTGCACTTAACCCATTCACTATGTGGATGCAAGGACAAACTGGATCAGTTTGTTATAAATGGAAAAAAAAATCATTTTTGGTGGGCCCGCCATCAAAAGATCTACATCTGTGTCATAGTTTAATCCCAGCCAGAAACTAAGTACCATGCAGCTGCTCACTCACTTCCCCTCCCTCTATCCCAGTAGGATGGAGAAGAGAATCGAGAAAAAAACTGTAAAACACGTGGGTTGAGATAAGAACAGTTTCATAAATAAAGGAAAATATAATACTAATACCAATTATCCTAATAACAATGAAAAGGGAGATAATGAAAAGAGAGAGAAAGATAAAACTCAGAAGAACAAAACAAAACAATAAACCCAAGGGATGCACAATACAATTGCTCACCACCTGCTGACCAATTCCCAGCCTGACCCAAGCAGTGATCGGTCCCTCCTGGGTGACTCCCTCCAGTTTCTATACTGGGCATGAGTTGCTATGGTATGGAATACTCCTTTGGCTAGCCTGGGTCAGGTGCCCTGTCTCTGCACCCTTCCGCCTTCTTGTGCCCCTCCTCACTGGCAGAGCATGAGACTGAAAAGTCCTGGACCAGAGTAAGTGCTACTGAGCAGCAACTAAAACATTGGTGTTATTATCAGCATTGTTCTCAGACTGAAGCCAAAACACAGCAGTGCACCAGCTACTGAGAAGAAAATTAACTCTATCCCAGCAAAAACCAGGACAATTTGGCATAAAAGAGGAAGTGGGGTTGACCCTTTTAACAGATCCACTTAAGTGTAACAAAAAAACATAAGGAAGGCAGAGTTCAGAAGCTACATTTTTAGCTAATTCCAATGCAAGTCTTTCAGACCACCATTACTCTTTGGAACATGAAGCGTGGAAGCCAATCCAGGTGCTTCAACAGACATGATATGTACTTCCAACACTTTTACAGAAATTCCCTACTGACCCATGCAACTGTATCCCATACTTAGATCATTCAGCAGACGCAGCCTTAAAACAAACAAAATCCCACTGCCAAAGTAGCCTGGAGATAACAAAGAAATTACTGTTTGCTTCAAGTTTGGCAAGAGAGAGGCAAGTGTTGCACTGTAACTACCTAGAACATTATGGTTCACCAAAGCTTAGGGAACCCAAGAGAAAGCGAGTGCTAATGCAGAAGGTGGCATGTGTATGTCTCAATAACATAGACATTGTTCAGCTCATACTTTACAGTGCTCCCCAGCCATCAGTATAACAGTATCAGGTTTCAGGCTGTTCTATTACATTTCCTTTTACCATTGAAGACGCTGGTATGATTTTTCAATTTAAAACTGCAAGATCTTATCATACCAAAGCAAAGCCAGTGACAAATACTTCTTGTCTCCCCTGTTTACCTCAAGCCTGTCACACACAGGGGTTGCCTCGATGAACAGCTACAGGGCCCAAGAGGTCCTGGAGAGAAACCTTGTCCAGCTGTAACCTCACACAGGAGACAGTTGCAGTCTTTTTTGTGCAGTCCAGGAGAATCTTCACAGGTACACTGTTTATCAAAAGCTGTATCTTACTATGTATACAAGTAACAGATCATACATTGCTGATTGCTATCATCATACTTCAGTAACTCAGATTTAAGGATAAGTAAATGGAGTTAATAAAAACCAAACCCAAATATAACTAAGATCACAAAGGATGAACCTATTTTAGGCTATTTATCTTCAGGACTACTGGCATGTAAAATCTGTAAGCTTTCTACTACTTGCATCTTGCTATATTTACTAGCCTTTCTATCACCTAGAATACATGTGGGGCTTAACAACAAACAGAGGATGCAGTTGAGTAACAGAAAGATCAGAGATATGCTCTCAACTATTCTGATCACTGTCCTTCCTGCCTTCCTGATGTCTTCAATATGCTCAACTGCTACAGCAGTTCAAACTACCTATTTAAACAAAAGCAAATTATCTGTTAGAACTTCCTTCCCAAGAGGACAGTAATAGCTTGGAGGCCTGAGCACCAAGTTATGTGTGCATCCAGTAAAACAGACTTTCCTCCAGTTTCTGTAATCTCAGTGTGTAGATACAAGCATCAGTGTGCTCCTGGAGGTGATGTGGCCTTCTCGGAGCACAGGCAGCCACCACAAGGAGCCATCCCCCAAGCAGCAGGGCCACCCTCATAAAATATCCAATGCTCTTCACATCAGCTGGAATGCTACTGCTGCACCCAGGAGCCCCGTGGACACTCTTTTAGTGCAAGCATACAGGATTTATTTCAATTAATGTACAGTTTATTCTTAGGCATACATTGCATCTTTCAGTTGGGAAAGGAAAAGGAGAATGAATTTCAAATTCCAAAGATCCAATAACCACAACCCATTTAAAGGTTATGGAATTTCTCCAGCCATGTATACTTCCAAAGTTAACAACCCAGATGTATATAAACATCTAACTGGTTAATCACCACACTACACATTTTACTTTGGTTTATTAACTTCCTTAATTTGCAATGGAAGTCTTCTCTAAATGCTTTAAATTTTCTATACTTGGTCTGCAATTTTAGGAGCTAATAACTATCTTTTGAAAAACTTAAAATACAATCATAGAATAGTTTGGGTTGGGAGGGAAATTAAAGACCACCTAATTCCAACCCGCCTGCCATGGGCAGAGAGATCTCCACTAGACCAGGCTGCTCAAAGTCCCATCCAATCCGGCCTTGAACACTGCCACACTACCAGGCATGGGGCAGTCACAGCTTCTCTGGGCACCCTGTGCCAGTGCTTCACAAGTCTCATAATAAAGTATTTCTTTCTAATATCTAACCTAAATCTCCCTTCTTTCAGCATAAAGCCATTCCCCCTTGTCCTATCCCTACATGCCCTTGTAAAAGGTCCCTTTCCAGACTTCTTGTAGGCCCCTTTTAGGCACTGGAAGGATGCTCTAAGGTCTCCTTTTCCAGGCTGAACAAACTCAGCGCTCTCAGCCTGTTTTCATAGGTGATGTGTTCCAGCCCTCCGACTGTCTTCATGATCCTGTATATCCCACACAGAAATGGGAATACAGGTAGAGGGTGTGTCTCAGAAAAGATGGAGGCATGCAATAGGAAGTAGGGCTGTACGCCAGCATGACTTTGACCTGCTAGAGAACTTTTGCCTGCCCCTTTCCAAATTTGAGTATAAGTGGGTATATGTTTTCTAAGCTGAGTCCTAA
This sequence comes from Loriculus beryllinus, assembly GCA_039877255.1. Taxonomy (NCBI): domain Eukaryota; kingdom Metazoa; phylum Chordata; class Aves; order Psittaciformes; family Psittacidae; genus Loriculus; species Loriculus beryllinus. Next base: position 22,670 of record JBCJKH010005940.1, on the reverse strand, counting down.
AAGGACAAAGCAAACCCTAGATGAATTAAGTTTTGTTCTGGTTTAGTAAGGATCCTTTTGTCTGCTTGTTCACCTCTGTCAGTCCCACCAGTGACTCCTGGAGCTATCAGATCTGACTGAAGTTAGCCATAACTAGGTTGTTATCTGTAAATTAGCTTGCAAGCTCCCTTGGGCACTGGAAACTGCTCTAAGGTCTCCCCTGAGTCTTCTCCAGGCTGAACAATCTCAACTCTCTCAGCTTATCTTCACAAGAGAGGCGCTCCAGCCCTCTAAGCATCTTCACAACCTTCCTCTGGACTTGCTCCAACAGGTCCTTGCCCTTAGTGCCATGGCAGATTTAAAACCAAATATAACTAGTGCCTAACTAGTCTTTTCAACTGCTGTTCTTATTACAAAAGTTACCATAAATTCAGTTGGAAGTCACATACAATGTTTTCTTTAATAACTGTATAAAAATGCACAATGTGTTAGCTACAAAAAGCTCAGTAATCACCAAGAGTTCTGACAAGCTGAATTTGCAAGCTCTGTAAGTTAACCAGCAAAGACACCAACTTTGCAGCAAATAAAGTATGGAGGATCCGCACACGAAGCTTTTTCAAATCCCTTTCTCCTGCACTGCTACCTCTGATTTTTAATACAGAAAGTTAATAAATGAAATTCTATATATTTATGAAATTGACATCAGAGTCAGTAGACTGCAGAAGTAGACTGCAATTTTGAACAGACGAACCATTCACATGAAAGAATATATATTTTAGCACTGTATTGCCTTTGCATAGGAATCACTCAGTTTCTGTGCAAGTCCACCAGGAAAACAACATTATGCTCTTTTCCCATAAAAATACTGATGATTTTTTGCCATACCATATCTCTGCTTTTATGATTCTGTTGCTTGAAAATGCCACTGCTTATTAAAAAAAAAAGTTTACAAATTGAACAGGTAGGACAGGTTAATATTGCTCTTAAAAGAATAAATTTGCTGTCTGCCACTTGAAATGACAGCTGGAAAGCTTAGCTTACCAAAATGTAAAATATTAACTGCCACCGCAAGAAAACCTCTCACAAAACCAGCAGGTTAGCATTGTATTACTTCTCTTCAAGGAAGTTACTGTACTGTTAACAAAGGCATTTCTTTCACAACTCAAAAATGAAGTTACGAAAAGCTGGAACTCTTGAGGTTTCTCTCGAGCTGTTAAGATGTCCTGTTTAGAGAAGCTGGTGAAAAAAAAATTATCTACATGAATAGGAAAATTAAAGTAATATCTGGACTCAGAGAAACATTTTAAAACTCCTATGTCACCCCATAAAATTCAACATGACTTCCAGCAAAACAGCTATAAAAATATAAATAAAACAAGAATTACTAGAGGTAGTTTGGGTTCACTGTTATGTGCAATAGTCAAATAAGCAGCGGAGTGAACTTCTACCCCAGAAGAGAGGTCCAAGAGAACAGGAATTCACTCAACAACAACCTTTTGCCAATTAGTAACTGTCATTAGCTCAAAATCTTCAGCCAGCAGGACTGAGGTATCATGAAACAGCGAAAGTTCTTCCTAAGTTTCACAAGTTATCAATCAGACAGATCACTGGAAGTTGGCTCCATTTTTTTCAAGATCCTGGTGTTCTAAATTCAAGGCAGTGTTTCAATGTTGCACTGCACTCAGCCAGTGTCTTCAAATTTGTTTCAAGGTATTACTAACAGATTACAGTGTCACAAGGATTTAGGGAGAATTAATTACTTGTGCAATCGCAGCAATACGCATTACTGATTTCTTCATTAGTGATGCTTCAAGCAGCCGTTTTCCTTTAGGCTAATAAAACACTTGGTTTTCTTAAAAAGCACATATGACACATGCTAAATGGTCAAAATAATTTCCTTAATCACTCTGTGTATGTTTTAGCATGTCTTCCCACTTTGCTGTTGAAGATTACTATCTCAGTCTGTCCTGACTAAGCTAACACTACCTGGAATAACCTTGCAGAGTATAAACATCTTGCATCTCAACTCTGCTGTTCTGATGCTAAAGAGTATACAATATTAAGAAAAAATTGCTTTATTTTTTTCTGGCTTTCATCAACCCTTAGTCTCTCATCTCTCTCTGTACTTTCTTGCATAGTCTGTAAATGCAAACCCTTATCTGCAATGCAACTACGGCTCCCTTCAGAATTTTTCTATATCCAAGCTCATTCATCTAACGAAACCATACAAACAACAAAAAACCCACACTCACATATTTTAATAACATAAAAGGCATAACAGCTTCTCCTTTCCATACAGCATCTCAAACACAGGAATGTTAACATGAAACACTGTTCTTGAATTCACCCAGTGACAAAGCTGATAGGAAACTACAGGTTTCTTCAACTCTAGTCCAGCGTGCTACCCAGCAGAACTTGTTCCTCATATAAACTCAATATTAACTAGGGGAAGACTTTTAAAGGCTACAAAAATTATATTAGAAATTACTATGCACAAACTTAGCAGGATACACTTAATCTATTGTATTCACAACAGTTAAAATTAATTTAAACCCTTTATAATTGGAATTTCCACACTACTACCTAGTAAATAAATCTTCCGTAAAGACAGATACCAAAGTAGACATTTAGAAGCGAAGTTATCAACAGAATCTACATGATGCAGAAATAATCAACGTATAGTTTTATGGAGGTAAATCCAAATGCTTGCACGCGAAATTATAAAAGGAAATCAGATTAAAAATTATTCTACAGCTTCCAGTAAATCTAGACAAATAACGTCTATTAAGAAGTTTGTGAAAGAATAATCTTCGGAAGAAATGTTCAAATTACTCAACCCTTCCTCTCAGACCCCCAACCACCATGGCCCAATAAAATATACACTCAGTCGCTTAAGATCCATTATAAATGCACCCAATCAACCTTTAGAAAGATAGAACAAGATGCTTTTAGTGAAAATATTACAAAGTAGCTCATGTAGATTTTTTCTGATCAAACACTCTGACAGTCCTGCAATTACTTGGTTATTTCTGCCTATAAAAGTCTGGTAATTTATTTCCAAATTCCAAACTAAGAGTCATATTTTTCCCTCCTATCAACCACTTTCCTTTTTGTCTGCGTATTGAAATAAGCTGTACATTCAAATATTCATTTGAACAGTTTCATTTTCCTTAATGAAATTGACTTCACTTGGAAAAAATTCTCAGGGCGGGGTTGAGGGAATGGACACAACACACCAACTTGTTTCTCTAATTACAGTTACAAATTACCTAACCAGCCTGTCCCTGTTCTTGGACTAAAATGAAGGATTCCAATCTCTGTTCCACAAAACAGAAGAAACCACCCCAATTCTAAATAGCTTCTAGGAGATCATTTGTATTCCAAGCTCTGCTAACAGTGCACATAACCAGTATAGTATTTGCTGCCTCTCTTAGACTACAGGAATTGCTGTCTTCATCCCATTCTGCTTTATCAGACACTATTACTTGTCTTACTATGCTAATGACTTATTATTTGCAGTTAATAGCTATCGATTGTTGTTACCATTATGAAATTTTAGGGGCTTCACATTATCCATCTACCAGACAGGTAGGAAACCTAATGCTATAAATGCTGTCTTCAGAAAAGAAGAAAACCAAGCTGCGATGGAATAACAAGAAATAAGGGTCTTTTACTCTCATGAACTACAAAGAAAAAACCACCAGATAAAAAAAAAGCTCAAATTTCTTGTTTTGAACACATTAACATTTAGATGGTTTTAAAGAAAACATTTGACATCACCCTTGCATGTTTATTAGCTGTAAACATCCATCATTATGAATTTTATGTGCTGCTTTATGCAAAGCTTAAAAAGGCACCAACCTGATCTATGATTTTGCTCGGATCCTAGCTAAAGTAGACAAAAAGTCTATTCTGACTTTACAGCACTATGCCTAAAAGACAATAAAATTCCACAGAAAAGTCACCTGTGCTAGGTGTGAATCCAACCTCTTGGCTTCCTGCATCCCACCTATGCACCTGGAAACAAGATGCTCAAGAAAGACAAATACTGAAGTTGTGATCAGTATTTTGATCTTCCTATCATCCTCTGTCCCTATTCCTGCCAGAACGCACAGCAAATGAGCAAAAGAAAATGCTGACATCATTTTACCCCCATGGAATTTCTCTTACTTGGAAGAATAACAAATAACAACAACAAAAGCAGCGAGGAACGCAGACTATGAAATCTGCATATTAAGGTAACAAGTGAAATTCAAGGCCTTCATTTTTTCCTCTTGGGTCACATATACAAATAAAGATCTGCTGCCCTTACCTCTTGACTCCCCTGCCGACAAGCAGGAAAGCTGGGGGTCATGTGTTCAAACCAAATTTGCAACACCTGTGGTCTCAAAGAATCATTACCCCAACAGTGCACAAAGCAAATGAACTGATAAAGTTCTGTGACCATACAGTGGAAATATCTGCTAAGGAGAATATGGCAGGGATATAAATCTCTGATGTGTTCACTGAGTGTACAAGACAGGATTTCCCCCATAATTCTTAGCCTTTGAAAATGAAGATCCTTACAAATACATAGCATCCTACTGATTTTATTCGAGTTACTTACATCCCCTCTTAGATCTCAATGGTTAAAATAAAAGATTTTGATACCCATATGATATGCTTTATTGATAGGAAGGAATACCATTTTAGCATATCCATACTGACAAGAAACAGCAGATGGAGGATTAGTGCAAAATAAAATCTGTACAGTTACATGTCAAGTAACGATCAAGTTACATGTCATTTACTTTTGTAAGGCATATTTTTGTCTTAAATAATAAAGAAAACTGGCAATTTCAGACTCCTGTGGATTGTGAGGAACTTGCAACACTGGGGCTTTAAGCACTGCAGTGAAGTAATTATCTACTGAATTATCATGAGCTCACTTTTGACAGCTAAGAAACACAATTTGATCTGCAATTCCCACTTCATTCCAGGAACACAGAATATACGGTGGGCAGCAGAAACGCAAAAAGCTAAAGATTTAAAAGGTCTTGCACAAGGAAAATTAATTTTGCATACCACGGTGGCCTTTGGTCCCACACCTATAAACTGTACCCAAATTACTATATACAGAAAACACTGGAATACAGGAAAGCCTTTTATTTGAAAGGATAAGCAAATCATATTATTTCCACCCTTCAGATCAGGATCAGGTACTGCAATTATTAATTAAAACAAAGGCAAAACGAAAAAAAACACTGTACTTTCGCTTTTCTCAAAGTTTCATGACACGACTTAATAAGTGTATACTTTTAAAGGAGATGACACGAGGAGAAGGTAGGCATGAGTTAGCTGGAACGAAGTGTCAGCGTGTGTCACTTCTGCATTCAGCTGTAACCTTCGCCAAACCTTGTGTCTGTGCGTCCGGTCCTCCCCCCCTCCGCCCATTGCCTACGAGCGGCTGCGGCCCTGCCGGGCCCGCCCAGGCTCCGAGCGGCCATAGGACGCAGCTCCCATCCGTCTCCCATCAGCCCAGCTCCTCCTCCTCAGGCGGCAGCAGCAGCCCGAGCCTATCCGCCTTTGCCTTCAATAGGCCCCTAAAGGACAATGCTGCTGGGAAGCGGGGGGAGGAAGGGGGGAATCCGGCGGGGAGCCACTCTCGCCAGCTCGGTCCCCGGGTGACCCCAGAACGCCGCAACCCACCCCGCGATGGTTTCCTCCTGCCCAGGCCCGAGGCATCAGACCCGGCCGCGGCTCCTGCTCGCCGGTCCGCAGCCGCTGCCTCCGCTTTGTACAATCCCGCACAGGATGAAAGGTCACGGCGTGCCCGTACCCGCACACGGCCGGTGCTGGCGGCAGCCGGCCAGGAAGCCCTGTCACTTCAACCCCACGGCCACGCTGGGAGGGGAAGGGGCTGCCCGGCTTAGGCTCTCGCTTTCCTGACCCGAAACGCCGCATACTCCCGTCCGCTGCGCCGGGTGACATGGGCGCGGGCCGGCACCCACAACGGGTAGGACCTGGGTGCCACCTTCACCTCCCTCCTCCTCTCTCCTCTCCTCCCGGGCCTGACCTAGCCGGAAAGCTCAGCGCCCAGCGCCCAGCGCCCGGCTCCCGCTCCACGCCGGTCTCCACCCCCCACCCCCCCCAACCCCGGCGCAAGCCGCTCACCTGACGCTGGGACCGCAGGGGTCGGACCGGCAGACCGCGGGGAGGACTCCGCTCCCAGGCGGGCGCTCGCACCGGAGCACCCCGGCCGGGCCCCCGGCCCCGCCCCCGAGCCCTGCCGCGCCGCCGGCCGGCAGCCAGGCCCCCCCGCCCGGCCCCTCACGCTCCCTGTCACCCCCTCCCCGGCCCCTCTCCTCCTGCCGCCGCGCTTCCTCCCCGCTCCCCTGGCCCAGCCCCCGGCACGCTCCCGCCGCGCTGCGGCAGGCGCAGCCGAGAAGCGGGACGCGCCGTCCCGGCAAAGCGTCCTCCCCGCGCCGGCCAGGCCCGGCCCCGCAACTCCTCCTCTTCCCGGGCTGTTAGCGGAGAGGAGGGATGCGCGGGGCGGCGCGGGCCTCCTCGGCCCGGACCCGCGCTTCCCGTGGGTCCAGCCCGCCCGCCCCTCAGTGCGGCGGCGGGAAAGAAGGTGTGTGTGGGGGGTGCCCGCTGTCGCCTCCAGGCTCCGTCCTCCCGTTGCCACAGGGAGAGCGGCAGCCACCCTCCCTTCAGCTCTGCCCCTACCTCTGCTCCCCGGGCCCGCGGCGGGTATTTACCTGCCGTGGCGGCGCAGAGCGGGACCCTGGGGCCTCTGGCAGCCGGAGGAGGCGGCAGACTCCGTCCCGCTGCTGCCGTCCCCGAGTGAGGCGGGCGGGACGGAGCCGGGACCTGCCCCGGGAGGCGTTACGTAAACCGGCAGCGGCGGCGGCTCCTAGCGCCACGGGCAGGGAGGGGCCCGGCCACTCCGTCACCCGGCAACAGGACTCAGCTCCCCGGCGGACCGCGCCGCAGGCTCCGCCCCGTATCCTTCCGCCCAGAGCGCGGTGTGGCTCCCGCCGCTCAGGAGCGGGGGCCGGCCCGGGGGGTTGCGGTGAGGCGGCGGGGGATGTGCTCAGCTCTCCCCCGGGCGGGCTGTGGAACGGCCTGGCCCAACCGACCCCGTCCCGGAGCGCCCGGGCTCCGGCCAGGCGGCTCCATGGCAGGCCGCCGCGCAGGAAGGGCGGGGGAAGGAAGGGAAGTATCCCTTTGCCCTGGGTGAACAGAAGCGGCCGGGTCCCGCCTCTCCCGCCGGGCGACTGAGGAGAGGAAGAGGGCGGGCGGGGCGTTTGAAAGTCACCGGCCAGGCGGAGGGAGCGCGGCTCGGTCCCTTGGGGCGGCTGGACCCGGAGCGGGCGGTGGCGCCGCCGCCTCACCTCGCTCCCGCCTTCAGAGGGGCGGTGGCGGAGCCACCCTCGCCCCCTCGGGAGGGCGAACGGGCTGCGCGGTTGTAACCGGGAGGGAAACACCCAGGGCAGGGGCAGGAATGCGAAGGAGGAAACGGGGGATAATGATGGAGTGTAGCGGTGTTTGTAACGCGAGCGCCTTTTGAAATCCTTTAACGACTCTGAGGGCAAGGTGGGCGAATAAAGTTTATTTTGCTGCTCAATAAGAGCCCGTCTGGAAGGAAAGTTGTCTTTTATAAGTTTTATGCCACTGAAAGTAGGTAAGCTCCTCAGGAGCCGGGAAAATTTTATTCCACTTGATTAAATGCCAGTTTAATCAGAGCTGTTTACACAACTGTAGAGTAATGAAAGAGCAACATTTTTAGTATAGTAGATGGGTGAAAATGGGCCACTGTAAGGCTGAAAACATGACAAGGTGCATCGAAGTACTAATTAAGCTGCTTAATTGGGAAAATAATAATGCCCTTTTCAGGTGTACTCTAGCACCTTGCATTTCTCAAATGCATGAACACATACTGGTCTAAAGAAAGTCAGTATTATGTTAAGATGTCAAAGTCAGTTTTCAGTCTGTGCATAAACATAAGGGCTTTCTTCCTTTGATACACAGCTAAATGTGTGGCTCCTAGAGTTCCAAAATGTGGTATGTCATCCACATTGGCCAAGACTACTACTTTTGTGGAAACTACATCTTCACTCACTGGAACCGACTTAATCCTCCAGAAGATAATCCTCCCTCACCCCAGAGGAAGTCCTATTTAGGCCTTTTGACAAGTTAAGCCTGCATATAAAAGTATGTCTTGTAAGAAACATGAATGCAAGCCAAGATAGTAACCACTGCCTCCCAGCTTATGTACTCATTTCCTGATACAGGAGCTGCATTGCTCTTGGTTTTGTTTCAGCTGGGGTTCACCTTTTTCAAACAACCTTAGCACGTAATCTGGGGTATCCAAAAGTTAAACCGTGCAGGATTCTGTCGCTACATGAGCTACCAACCTTCTCTTAAACACTGCCAAGGCAGTAATTGATGTCATATGAGTGTGCAGTTAATCAGCTCGGCCTTCTCCAAACCTTGAAGGAGTATTATGAGAGAGCTCTACAGAGCAGTGCTTTAAGCCCTGTGGTAGAAGGACAGCGTCGTTCTTTGAACCATTTAATTACCATTCAAGTTATTTTCCTGTTATGAAAAGCTGAAACTGAAAGGCTTTGGGGGAAAAAAAGTCCTGCTGACTGTTTTCTGCTGAGTCATTCTGCTGGTTTATCAGAAGCATTTCACAAACACTGTAATACAACTCGCGCCAGTCGCAATCAAATCTCCTTTTGTTTGTGAGCTCAGAATCTGAATTCCCCTTTTCAAGGTAGAAATAAAATACAGCGAAATGTGGGACACCTGGGATTTGTCTGTAATAACAGCTGGCACCAATTTAAATCAATCTCCATTCAGTCTTTTGAATGTGTTCTTCGTATATTAGCAATGTATAGCACTAATAGGAATCCACTTACCTTATTTCACCCTTTCTCTAATTTTTTGTTATTCTCTCTGAAAGCTCTATAGAAAGGACAGATGCTTGGAACATCAGTGGTCTAAAGGCACAAGTCAGAGTATGCGAGCCACTGACAGATTACTCTGAATATCCACGTAGTTGCTGAGTGATATTTCAAATTGACAGTTCTGGTTTTGTGGTCAGATCTCCAGAATCCTGACAGTGGAATTTTTTGTTTGCTTGTTGGTTTTTGTTGGGTTTTATTTTCCTAACAGCCAACCCTATTCCAATCTGGGTTTGGCAAGTGTTTCAGAAACAGCTGGTACATGACCATATGCCGTTCTGGCGCTGCTGTGAGCTTATTTCCCACTTGTCCTCCTGGTCAATCAGAGCTGCTCCATGTGTTGAAGGACAGCTGGTCCCTTGGCATGCAAAGCAGCTAATGAACTTTTCCTCCAGAAAAGCATAGAGATAGATAGAGCATGCTGACTCCAATCTGCAGCTTCGCCTTTCTGAACTGCTATCAAAGATGGAGGTTCTCTATGGGAGCCCTTTTTGTTGCCTCTGTGCAACAACCTACACACGGTGATAACAATTCAGTGGGTGTGTGTCAGAGGTGACAGCACTTGTTTGGAAAATCAAGGCAAAATGATCTGTGTTGAAAAGAATGCTAAACCACATCTGAGTGACTGATGCGTTTGTGCCTTTAGCTGCTCAGCCTCAGCAAGTACCGCTGTTTTCCTTTTTCATTCTGACCCCTGCTGGAAAGGGTCTCCAATAAATTTCTAAAAATTTATCTATTTTACCATATTTTGCTGTGAAGGAGGAGTTGCACATCAGTTCAGTATTACATAGCCACAGCTTGTAAGCATTTTACCACCAGCCATCCATCTTACTTCCTTAAAACTGGTCAGTTTATAATATTCCCTAAAATTTCCTGCTAGATGCAATAAAAACCCCTCAGTTTTCCCTGAGCAGGGGTTCTATATCAGTTAACTTTGAAAGTCATGATAAGCATGATAAACAGTCCTTTATTGTTCACACTTCATAAACTCTTCATATGAAATGCTTCATGGAAACAATCTGCCCATTCAGCATTTTAGAAATTGAGATAGAGCAACGTTCAGGAGGGAATAAATGTAATTTAGGAACAAAAGAGATCATCTAAGTGTGTACGATTTAAATACAGAATCGCAGAATCAGAATGGTTTGGTTTGGAAAATACCTTAAAGACCAATATATACATAAATTCATAGGTATTTTTAAAACCCAGAAAATGAATGGACCTTAATGTAAGGTGAAAGAAGAAACACTCAACAGATACTTGATGAGTTTTATTGGGTATCTTGATGGACAGTTTCAGCAGTATATAATTATCTCTTTGAAACTACTTTGCTTAATTCATGAAGGCTTGCGTAACTTTTTTACTACTTTTCACGGTCCATTTCAGGTTTTGAGCAAAGAGTCATGCAAAAACGTTCACACCTCCCAGAAGTAATAACTCGGTTCAAATGACACCTTCAAAAGGCATTCTTCAGCACTGGATCAGGTTTCAGATTCCTTTTTACTGATCCCTCTCTCCTAATAATATCCTGGCACAGTGAAAAAGCAAGCAGTAGATGCCCACAGCAACAGAGTGCCATTTCATTGTCAGCATCAAGGACCTCATCTACTGCAGTGAATGGAAAGTAACATTAAATTTTATCAGGATCTGCATTAGGCTGAAGTTTCAACCTTTCTCCAGACAGAATTCTCTCTAAGTGGTTACAATATCTTTAATAGACATGCACTAGCATGGTGAGTTTGGAAGATCTGAATCACTTGAAAAAGCAATTACATAATTCAAAGTGAAATTATTTGCTGTTTAACACAACTCTATCACTATAACCTTAGAATGTATTTTTGCTTTCTTTGAACGCAAACTGCACATAGGAAACTGCCACGGAAACTGCCACAGAAACTACACATCAAGCAGTGCTGTTCTGTAACAAGAATGTCTGGGTTTGGTGTTGGTATTTGTTTGGGACTCCGCATGTTTTTTAAAGCTGTTCTGCTTCAGTGAACTCTTACCCTTTTTCTTCCTGCAGCACTAACAATTGGGAAACTGTAATAACACCTTTAGAAACCTTTGAGAAGTCCAAAATAATATGTGAACAGGAGTCTGTCTCAACATGCTACTGTGTGCATAAAACAGACCACCTGAAGTACACCATAATACTTGGAGAAGATGTGAAAGAACCATGATCATTGCCTACACCACTTTGGACAGACAGCCAACAGTACAACAGATAAAGAGTTCGAAGGCTTTATGCTGTATAATGAATGTAAAAGTCCAAATACCTAGATACAGCATTTGAAACAGTAAACCAAGGAACAGCTTTCACTAGCAGTGTAATGAAAAGACTACAGAAAGTACAGTGTTACAAAAACGAAGTCATTTCTCCAAGTGGTAAAATACAAAGCAAGTATTGCGTGTAATTGTGCTTTAAGGCCTGTTTTGTCACTGTAAAATATACCAATGTCTCAAAATTTGATCTTTATTTGCTAATGCATATGTAGAAGAATTTGATGTCATAATGAGGTACTAATTTAATTGCATTATATTTGTTGCTACATCAGCTATTGTCAAGCCATTGAGTTAATTACATGTTAAGTTTTAAACTAGATGAAACACATTATGACATCTGTTTTTTCCTATTTACTACAGCATTCCAGAATTACCATGTTGGAAATGTCTGAGGTTTTGGCAGCTTGCTGTCTTACAAATAGTTCATGAATACAATTAACCATCCTTGAGTAGCCTGCAGCATCAGCAGCCAATCCTTGCCTTCCTCGTCAGAAATACAATTATTGTTCCACACTAATTTCACCAACCCTTTTTGGGTTGGTTTATTTCAGATATCGGCCATATTCTCAGTCAGTGAAAATGTTGAAAACAGAGTTGATCACGTTAAACTAGCTGGCAATCTGACCACAGATTGTGGAAATAATATACTAAAAGATTCATTCCATCTTTATTAATAATCTTTGTGAAAGAAAAAATGAAAAAAAACACATGAAAATATATCAAATTCTTAAAGTAGCGATTGCATCGAAGGAATTATGTTTTTCATCCCATGCATCAGCATTTTCTTAACATGATACTGTGTTGCAGACCCTAGTAAAAGAAAAGATCCTTTGTGTATTAATGGCTTATTGTCCTGGAACTTTGACATTACGTTTTGACTGATCAAGAAAGCTTTCTTATATGATCCCATGGTAAAGAAACTTCAAATCAAAAAGAGAGCATGTTTTCTGCTGCTTAAAAACATGTTTTGAAAGCTGTGGCAGATAAGGGAATCTGCATGCATGACTTATAGGCTGTAATAAACTTGTGTTTATCCTGGTTTTGTGTGTGTACTAACTGTTTTATCTGTGAGGGAGCAGAAGAAAATATGGCCATTGCTGCTTTCTATCATTGCTGTTTCTATCGGACTGATAAGCTGGGAAGTGCTGCCATTAAAAATGACTAATTCCGTTGATATCAAAGAACCATGAAGAGTGGCTTATTAGTACCAGCAGCCATTACAAAGCACTCATACAGAATAGAGAAAAAAAAGTCCAGTTTGACAAAAGCAACATTAAAAAGGGTATTAAATCTGACCAAAACCACCTCAAAATACTATTATGATCTTAGAAAAAAATGGTTTGGAAATACATACTGAGCTCTAGTACCTGCATTTCCAAACCTGTAACTGCACTAAGGAGAGATTTCTGGCCTCTGTGATTGACTACAAGACTATCTGCCTGAAATAGAAAGCATTGAGCAGCATGAGAGAAGGAAAGGCCATTTTTCTGTCAAGAAGTAGCTAACATTTCAATACTTTGCAACGATGCTCATGTGCTCTCTAAGTATCTTTCATGATAGTTTGGCTTGTAATTCTGACTGAATGATAGACACTCATTTGAAAACTTACAGGAGCTTGTTAACGGGAGAAAACCAATCTCTCTTGCCAAGGCAAATTTCCTACTTATATTTTAAAGGTGTTTATCTGAAGAAAGTTACCTCTGTTGTACTACTTGTTTTATGGTTTCATTAGGATTTAGTGTTGAAATAGAAGTGTCTTTTGACTGTTTCAGTATCAAATGCAAAGAGACAAAAAAGCAGGCGTAGCTTTAACTGATTGAATGAAAATTGCCCTCTTGAAGTTAAAAAAACTCCCCACATTTCAACAGTTGAAGAGGTCAGGTAATAAATACATGGTTAAATGTCTAGATCCAGCCAGCTTTTCCAGGTGTGGGGTAAAGACAGGTCATTTCCCATAAGAAAGCAACAGGGTTTTTTCTCTAAGGCTGATCATAGGCCTAGATAGTGCTAAATCATGAACCTATTGTGATCAGACAACAGAAGAAGGAGGCGTTAAAGGCCGAGCTAATCAAGCTACACAAGGAGCTGTGTCAGGGGAGAGTATTAGATACCAGTTTTGATTAGGTACCATGTTCGGGGCACAAATGCAGATCACAAGATAAGTTGTTTGGACTTGATTTCTTAAAGAGGTGAAAAGAATGCAGTATCATTAAGAGAACAGCTTATTTCTCAGACCAAATACTTTCCTCCTAAATGTCAATGTCAATATTCACAGTGGTGAATAAGAATTGGCAGCTAAGGCCATTGCTTTCTGGCTTGTTGAAGTCTTTTGATTTTACAGATTTTATTCCTGAGAGTATACTTTCACAAATGCATGTACTTCTGTACATTAAGCAGTACCTTCTTGCAAAGTTTTGCAGGTAGGAAATGGTATCATTAAGAAGCAAGCTGAAAATTCCATGCTTCACTGTTGTGCATAAAAGTGATTTCCATATCTGGAACTGAAGCATTGCTGTGCCAAAAAATATTATGGCAACACTTCTTCCACAGTCAGTGAAAAACTATAAGCCCTTGTAAAAAGGCATTCAAGGTACCTGCACAAGGCATTGGCTTCTCTGCCTTGACTGCCAAGGGCTGCCAGGGCATCCAGTATTCCTATATGCTAAAATGGGGAACTGCTCAGAGCTTATGAGTGGAAAACACTGTTGAAGATCATCTAAAGTCAGCAGGTTTAGCTTTGCCAGAAGTAACTCTGGACACCAAGACATTTTTGCAAGTAGGGGCCATATGGGGCCCCCACTTCACATCCATATGGCTGCATTTTCTTCTCACTCCTCAAAAACAGTGTGACTGCATCCAGGTATCCTGTTGGGGATGGTTCTTGGCATGTGCTGTCTCCAGATGATGCTAACCAGTTGTTATTGGCCAACTGTGGTAACAGTGAAGTACTACGTAGTCCTGTGTTCATGTCCATAGCCTGATACTGGTTTATATGCCACTGTAAATGTAACTTCAGAGTTCAAAATGCTGTTTTGTGTCTTGAAAGCAGGCGGGTATCAGTGGAGGACGTAGCTCTGGCAGCCTCTTCTCAGAAGACAGAAATGTTTTTTCTAGGATCTTTTAAGTCTTGAGTAAGCTGAACCCACTGATTCCGATTTTCCAAAAGAATGAGTAAATGGTAGAATGCCATAGGATACAGGCAATTCCTCATCTCTCCTGTTGCAACTAGGTTATTGCTCAGAAAGGAAAGGCAGAACCAAGAAGAATATAGAAATGGACCCAGAGTCTCTATATCTTGTCGCAGAAGATACTCTTGAAATTAAAAGTCTAAAAGTCTTGGAATTCAAACTGTATTTCCATTTATATGTATGCAGTTTACCCAGCTCTGTAATGCAAAATGTAAATACTAGATCTGTCTCATGAGTGAGTTAGTGAGAGTTGAGAGGAGAGAGGATATGGACCTCATCCTAAGCTATTCTCTACACTGCTGTTCTGAGCAGTTTTCTGGTAAAGCTCTCTTCATGGGCAGAATAAGAGTGCTAATGTCAGCTGGGAGTACTAAATGAATTTTGAGCTAAATTCAGTGCTATTCATGGATTCTAGGTGTGGGAATAGGCTCTCTGGAGATGAGTTTAGACACATCTTTCTCAGTTACAGCTGTAAGAGTTCAGTTTGGGATAGTTTTAAGTATGTGGGGGGGTCTTTGCAGAAAAATTTGCCATCCAATATGGAAAACTGGTTAAATTTTAAGCTCTTCCGTGGATAATAGGTGACCTCACTAGCTCTCTCAAAATTTAGGCACCATGCAGACTGGAGCTGTTACAAAGCTGGTAGGAAGACCAATGAACAGAGATAGGCTCTTGTAACTGGAATGTGTTATTTGCTCTCTATTCTTCAAGATGTGCACATTTGGTAAACTAAAGCAGGCAGCTTCCCTCCTCACAGTCACCCACCTTTTAAATGAGGGGGTAAACTCCTGTAGTTTGGATACAGCGCCATAAGATACTTGATACATTTTCTGTGTGTGCAGTATTTCTTCTGTGAATGAGGTTAACCGTATGTATGATACCAGCCTTCGTGTTCCTTGTTTCATAGATTTACCACCAACTGTCTGGTAATATATTGTGCAGTGAAAGTGAGGTATTCAGCTGCAGTTTCTTTTCAGCAAACTCATTAACTGACTTTTCTAGACAGTCAGCGCTTGTCATTATTTGTGACAAGGGAGTTTTGAAAGCTGTTACACAAGCTAGTGGTAGAAAGAAGTACTTCCAATGTACATTAAAAGTACTGCCCCATTTGTTTTGCAAAGAAAACTTCAGCTGCAAGGTAATAACTGCCTGGTTTCGCTACTGACTGTGGTCTCATCCAAAGTCAATGATAATTGCTTACATTTTTCTGTGATAGGTCTCAAATTCTGAGTGTGTGATTGATTGCATCAACTATTCTGCTTTGTATCGTTCCATGGGATGATAGCAAGCTTCCACGACATATTAATTTATTTATATTTTTACCCATAGGTGCAGAGAACATTAAAACTGCATACCTATTTCCCATTGCAGGGCCTGAGGCATGTCTCATCTGGAGCAGCCAGGTTTTGAGTTTATGCAGCATACTTCTTTGCTTGTGCTGTTGATTTTCAGGGGACTTTCTTTTAATTCTGTAATGATGAGGTTCTCCAGTGCACTTGTCTTATTTTTCATGGTGGTGGGTTTTGTAATGTCAGCTGATATTATATTCCTTTGGCACACCTATCATTTGCATGCACATAAGGCACTGAAGGTGCTCATTATTTTCAGCTAACAAGTAATCTTGTTCCCACTTAATTTGAAATACATTGTTCTCTGTATCCTAATTTTGGCTTTTACAGTTACTTGCCTCATTTCATT
Source organism: Loriculus beryllinus (assembly GCA_039877255.1). Classification (NCBI taxonomy): domain Eukaryota; kingdom Metazoa; phylum Chordata; class Aves; order Psittaciformes; family Psittacidae; genus Loriculus; species Loriculus beryllinus. The sequence goes on along the minus strand of JBCJKH010005940.1, from coordinate 6,571 downwards.
TGTATTACACTGCGCCATGTTTTAATACATCATATTTAAAGCCTGCAAGATAAAACATCACAATAAATAGATACATAGATATAGTTGCAATGGAAACATTATGGCAGCTAAGGAGGTTGACATGATTTATCACCTGTCAAGAGCACAATCATCATGGGCATAGTGGATGATACAGTACTGCTCCACTGAGCAGAAGCTCAGCCTTTCCACTGGTCCCACCAGGCTCTCAGCCTTCCCAGGGCTGACTAGAGGTTGTGCCAACACATTTCTGCACTCACACAGAACAGCAGCAAGAACTCTCTACAGACTCTTGTGATAGTATTACTGCATCAGAAACCCATTTCCAGAAGGAGCTGGGAGATTTTTCAGAGGTTCATGGATCTGCATTTTCCACTTTTTTTAACCCTGGAGCTGCTGTTGGGAAAACATGCCAGTCTCTGCTTGCCAAGTGATGGCAAACCACGGACGTACCTCCAGAATTAGTCATTTCCTTTCATCTCCACTTCAGGGTTGTTCAAGATGGTAGTGGTGGTACTAGAGGAATTGTCTTGTGGGCTGTGTTTAACTTGCACAACACCCACGGTAGTGTATCATATTTGCAGACAAGACCATTTACTGTTTGCAGTGCCTAAATGTCTCAGTAAGAGATTAATTAATGCCAATGAAAAAATAAAGTTCGTAATTTAAATGATCTCTTTGGGCAAGTTTTACCACATGCAACTATGTATGCTGCTTTTGTCTTGCATGGGGGTTGTTTCTTTCACTTTCAATGCCTTTTCCATAAGACATCAAATAATCAAAAGAAGCCATTTGTACACTCCAATATAAGGGAGTCCACAAGAAGTGATAGCAGATATTTCTATTTTTATTATATTGGAAAACCTGCTTCTGAAGACAAAGCATTAATTAAACAACCAGGGGTACATTTGTTTTTCCAGAAGGAACATACCCTGTAAGCCCCAGGGCCTGGAAAGGCTTTGAGGAAGGACTGTATGAGCTCTGCCACACTTTGACAAGGTATAGCATATATAAAAGATTCTAATAGTTTTCTACCTCCAGCATGCTGACAGTCCAGTTGTGGACTTCCAGAAAGCACAGAATAATGATGCAGCTGATTTTTCAGGTTAGCAAAATGTCAGAGAAGATGCGGTACAGAGATGAGTCTATATTTACCTGGTTAATGTCCACAAATCCGTTGCTCCCCTGAGAAGAAGAAAATACTGGTGTTGTAAAGTTTGTTGCACAGGTTCATAAGAGTAAAAGCAGAGATCCATAAATATACATGAATATGCTAATATTTATTCATGTCCATAAATTATACTGTTTGTTTCAGACAGGAGTGCTGAATGGTATGTCTCTGCATTTCTGAGTATAAGCATGCATCATTTCCATGCGTGTTTCAAGAGACTGACTGAATTCTTGAAGGTGAATGATAAGGGAATGTGGGTTGTGGAGCACTGAGATAATGCCAGGAGTCACCTGCAGCGTATATAAAGGGTGGAGCTACCAAACTTACTACAGCAGACCTCACAAAAGTTGAGTGTTTAAGTTGTCCCAGTGTTATTTAATGCATTTTTCAGTGTCTCATGATCTCCTAGATCTCTTCTGGTGAATTGCCTGGAGACTGTCCCAGTCGCAAGGAAATACCGGTTTATCATGATAAATATTCTTTCAAGAATGCATGTTGTTATGCTTCTCTTTTAAACACTGAAGGATAGGCTAAGCCTCAAATGTGTTGTGAGTTCCTGATTTCACCAGGATTTAATCACAGGTTGAAGTGGTTTCCTAAGCTAAGGGCCAGAAGGATATACAATTTACAACTAATTAAATAGGAAGAACACAACCTGTTAAGATCCTAGACTGCTCTCATCATCCATATTTACATGTTTACAATATAATTTTTATACAAATCTGAGCAAAATTAGAGCTTTTTAGAAAGTGTTCATAATTTGCACAGTGTTTTCAGGTGACTGCATGGGAGAGGATGAAGGGACGCAGGCAGGAAATCGGTAAGAGAAGGGAGTACATCAGAGCCTGCCTCTGAACCTCCTTGCACTGAGAAGTCATTGAATTTGGAGAATTAATTCAAACTCATCTTTAGCAAACATGATTTGGAATGGCCGGGAGATGCTGGGATGATATCCAAAAGACAATTTATAAAACAAAAGCTATTCATGTATTTCATGACGTGCATCCTGGCAGACAGCTCAGTAAAATTCCTATTGATAAAGCCAGTGGGGCCTGATCACTGGTATGCAGGACTGTGCTTTTAAATATTGGAAACAGTTACCAGGGATTGCAGAATGAGCCATTTTCATACCTAGGAAGTTTTATCTTACAGAAAATAATGTAGTATTATAATTCAAAGATTCAGTGCCATATAAAGATAATTTCTTACGTATACCAAGAATACAGGAACTACAAAAAAAGGAAAGAAGTAATTCCTTATGAAATAGATCACATAATTTGACACATGATATTATTGAAATGTATGCTTTAGATTATTTTTGTCCTGTATCAACAAAAACGTCGTAGTATAAACATTTCAAATTAAAATGTATAATTAATATGCATAAATTTAGCTATCATATGCAAAATAGAGACAACTGTAAAACAGAAATAGACCATTTCAATTAAGCAAGAGTAGCTGTTCTCCAAAACCTTCTATACAAACAGCTGAGACTAGCTTCTGTTCCCTTTATTCCAGTTTAACTCTACTTATATTTTATCCTTTATAGAACTGTAGCAGTAAAACTGACACCAAATATGATCTTACAGGGACAGAATGCACTGCCTGGAACTTACATATGGGAATACCTAAGATTGCCCAAGGGCAAGTCTTGCCTGACAAACCTAGCAGCCTTCTATGATGGAATGACTTATCAGTCAACAAGGGAACAGCTATGGATGTCATCTGTCTGGATTTCTATAAAGCCTATGACATGGTCCCCCACAACATGCTTCTCTCTAAACTGGAGATGTATGGATTTTATGGATGAACTGTTTGGTGGGTCAGGTTTGTCGCATCCAGACAGTAGTAGTCAGTAGTCAATGTCTGGATGGAGATTGGTGACAATTGGTGTCCCTCAGGGGTCCGTACTGGGACCAGTACTGTTTAATATCTTCATCAGTGGCATAGATCTTGGGATTGAGTGCACACTCAGCAAGTTTGCAGATGACACCAAGCTGATGCTGTGAAGTTGAGGGAGCTGGACAAGCTCAGGAAGTGGGCCCCTGTGAACCTCATGAGGTTCAACTATGCCAAGTGCAGGTTCTACGTGGGTTGGAGCAACCCCCAGTATCAATGCAGGCTGGGGGATGAAGGGATTGAGAACAGCCCTGTGGAGAAGGACTGGTGAATAAAAAGCTGGAGATGAGCCAACAACAGGCACTCACAGCCCAGAAAGTCAATTCCATCCTGGGCTGCATCCAAAGTAGTGTGGCCAGCAGCAGGTTGAGAGAGGTGATTCTGGCCCTCAGCTGTGCTCTGGTGAGACCCCACCTGCAGTACTGCATCCAGCTCTGGAGTCCTCAGTAGAAGAAAGACATGGACTTGCTGGTTTAAACTAAAGGTGGGATCATTCAGACTAGATATAAGGAAGAAATTTTTATGAAACAGTGGAACAGGTTGCCCAGAAAGGTGGTAGATGTCCCATCCCTGGAAACTTTCATGATCACCTTGAACAGGGCTCTTGAGCAACCTGATCTAATCCCTGCTCATTGCGGTGGGGTTGGACTAGCTGACCTTTAATGGTCGCTTCCAACCCAGAATGTTCTATGATTCTATGGTATAATTTATGATCCTGAAAATATTTTGACATATGAATAGTTTCATTTCCATATTTGATACTTTAGAATCATAGAATACTTCATAGAACAGTTAGGGTTGGAAAGGACAGTAAGAACATCAGGTTCCAACCCCCCTGCCATGAGCAGGGACACCTCATACTAAACCATGTCACCCAAAGCTCTGTCCCACCTGGCCTTGAACACCACCAGGTGATGGAGCACTCACAACTTCCTGTTCCAATGCCTCACCACCCTTACAGTAAAGAACTTCTTTCTTATATCCAGTCTAAACTTCCCCTGTTTCAGTTTGAACCCGTTACCCTTTTTCCTATCACTACAGTCCCCATAAAGGATGTGCCACATGCCAAGTTATTATACAAATAAAAGCTTTATTTTCTCTGGTTTTTTTTCAGTTTTGTTGTAGTAAGTTTACTAGTAAGATAACAGCAAGGAGCCATGGTCTCCAAACCCTGGCTCGCTTTGTTATATCCCGTGTCTGTGCAGCCACCCAGGGCATAATGCATTCAGTTCACTACTTTATGTGCTATATCTGGTTATATTGTCAGAAACAAGGTTACTTGGTGATTCAGCCTAATGGAATTACTGGTAGCAATTGGTAATAGAATTACTTGTAGCAATTTCCCTATAAATGCGTAATAAGGGGATCTTCAAAGAGAGGTAGCATTGCAGTGGTGTCCATTTGGGTACTTGACGTAATAAATAGGAACAAAATGTCTTTTATTAAAGTATTCTGTACGAAAATCTGTGCTTTCTCTAAGATGAAACTGAAAAATCACATTCAGTACTTTGAAGCTTTGAACTTCATTTGAAATCTGAGCTCAGATTTTGATCCAAAATTAGTAAATTATCTAATAGGCAATCAAAGCTGAAATCTCTGTCTTTAATAGTGGCTACTGCACAAGGAAAGAAGATATAGAAGCTAGTAACATTCCACCCAACCAGTATAGAGCACTTGTTCATCACTGTTATTTCCAAAGAGCTTTGCAAATAGACCTTCTGTCATTCTGTAAAGGCAGAAACTGTGACGCAGAGAGAGAAGGTGATTCACTGAAGGTTTCACAGGGGGGCAGAGGCAGGGTACCAAGCAGAAGCCCAGTCTCTGCTGCCTTGTCCTGCTGCCTGTGCACCAGCACCGTGACGCTCATCAGTGATCACTGGAAAACAAAAATCTTCAGAGAGTATTAACCAGCTTCCACCATAACACAGTCATTTCTTATTCATATATATTCATTACTTTCTCTGACTGGAAGAACAAGGCAAAAACCCTTCAATTTTCAAGATCAGAAACTGGAACATTATGGTGAAATTAATGCTGGCAGAAACATTTATCCCTCTGTGACCTTTTAGTGTTTTCTTAAATGAGCAGCTTCTCTCCCTCCAGCTGTAGTGATTCCTTCTTATTTCCTATTCAAAGAATCAGTTCAGACTGATTCAAGTACTTCTACAGGCAGCCACCAAATGAATACATTGCATTTCACCGAGTTGCAAATGCTGGTTAGGTCACAAGATGCTCAGTCCTTAAAGGCTCTATCCTAAACACTGGGCATTTTCACTCTGTAAAGTGAATTCTCTTCCTTCTTGTATGCAAGAGGGGTAAGATTAATTGATTCACATTTAATTGTGAAATTGAGAACCTGGTCTTTTCATACATCATATACCAATTTAACCATGTTATCTGAGCTGTGTGAAATTTTACAACCCATTTAACTGTACTATTTGTAATTATGCATTCTTGTACAGGTACAAAGGTGTTGTACACTGCTGCTGGCTTTCCTTCTGCTAAGGAAAAATAAGCTATTCTGATGCAGCTGCTCCTAACCTGGAGATGTACAGCTTTAACTGTACTAATATAGTTAGGTCAGCACAACTTTCTATTGTAAACAAGGCCCTATACTGCATGGCTGAGGCTGGGTTACTCAGCTTTCCAAAAGGTCTGCCTACAGAATAGGCACAACCAGTGTAACTAGTTGTGTTTTAATAAATACTAATAATATGTGTCTAATTACGACAGTTCGTCCCAGCATTTCCTGTGTGCCTCTCTTGGGATGACTAAGCGCTTCTCGTCTCACCACCGAGCCAATTACTGACTACAGGCTGTTATTAGGGACAGGCCTCTATAATTTTCACAATTACAATATATGTCATTTCATAGTTGTGGACTGCTGACAAGTGAGCACTGTCCACCTAGGAGAAAAATACTGCCTGCAATTGCTTGCAAGGGCTGAGAGAGGCAAATGTTTACTCATAGGCACAGCTTTTCTGATCGTCAATAGTCCCACTCATTTCAAAAGGATTAAGCCTGGTAGTAAGTATTTGCAGAATCAATGCCTTAATCAGCAGGCTTAAATGTTTAATTTTGCTCTCTCCAAATGTGTTTGCAGGATGCTAAAGCAGTCTCATGATTGTACACATGTGGGCTTGCTTGCCTTTCGGAATTGCATTTCAATTTTAAAAAGCTGAACCCACAGTTACATTTACTCCAAGGTGTGCTTTAAGGTGAATGTAGTGGGCAGAATGTCATGCAGGTAACTACATCAGTAGAAATGTGCAAATGATCAGATAGTAATGTGCAAATAATCGAATGACAAAGTTCCAAAATCTTGTTAAAAATTGGGATTTTGAAGTCATGGGTTAAGTTTATTGCTAGAATGGACAGACATAGAATCATAGAATCATAGAATCGTTAGGGCTGGAAAGGACCTTAAGATCATCCAGTTCCAACCCCCCTGCCATAAGCAGGGACACCCCACACTAAACCATG
>JBCJKH010005938.1:13741-37659 GCA_039877255.1 Loriculus beryllinus | reverse complement strand
ACGCGCACGCGGCACCCAACCCGCGCCGCCTCACCCGGATGTGGATTTCACTCAGCTTCCCCCCCCCCCCCGCTATATTTTTAGTTATTCTTTCATATCCCTGTAAAGTTACATGCTCATCACAGGCTCGGAGAACTGGCAGTCAAAATTGCCACTGTCTGGACTATTAAAAGAAAACATTAGAAAATAACAATCTAAATCAGTTCTTCTATTTCAGGTTTTCTGGCTTAGTCATCATCCCTTTATGGGTGTTGTGACTGTTTCTTGTGTATGTCCTTCTCATAGCTGCTATTACTTAGCTGTTCTTCTCTTAGCTGCTCTTACTTAAGAGACATTTATCAGCATTGAGCAGCTTGTGGAACAGTGTTTTTTCTGATTTCAGTTGGAAGGTGTCAGTTCTAGGACTAATAGTGGCTGTAATAGCTTGAAACAATTAGTTCATAAGTTGATTTTTTTTTTTATTTTTCCTTTTTGCTACCTCTCCATTCCTTTCCTCAACCTACATATTCTTACTCTGTGCCAGCAATTTGACCTACCCCAAATTCAGTACTCCTGCATCCAACGGTCTGTCTTCAGGAGTGGGTGGTGGTGGCAAGATGAGAAGGGAAAGAGGAGTGCACTACGTATCAAAACCTGGACAAGAACAACAGGTAAAGGACATTTAAGTTAATTGCTGTCACTGAGGTTACTGAAGTTAACTAGCTAAGTATACCAGTTCTGTTGCCTCATAGTAATTTATAGTGCCATTTCAGTTTTGTGGTTTTCTTGCTGTGTTTCCAGGGCAGGTTCCAGTTTATTTATCTGTTTAAATGCCTCACCTTTGGTTTTACATTTTTGAAATCATTAGTCATATTCTTGGAGATGCCTTGTACTATAAAATTTCTCATTAACAGTTAAATGAACAAATTTTGGTGGAGGTACATTTGTACAGTTTCTATAAAGGAATGATGTATGAAACAAGTGCCAAGTAAGTAAAGAAAGTTTATTTGATTTGTTATTTCATATTTGAGTCATGTAGAAGCAGATACAGGCCAAGACTGAAGCAGAAGATAGTGTTCTGTGTGTCTATTGATGATAATACACAATTTTTGACACTTAACCAAACTCATAATGAGAGGGTTTTTTTCCTTGATTTAATGGAAAAAGTCCATTTAATAAAACTATGGTCCTGGCTATTTCAAAGATCATTTTTCTTGGGTTTTTTTTAATGCAAGCTGCCTACTATTGAATCTTAAATATAAAAAATTTACATCAGTAAGAAAACAATGAAGAAATAGTTAATACTGGAGAACATTTCTGTGATACAAATGGTCTGAATATTGAAGTGCGATAGACTTCAAATCAAAACTGTGAAAGATGTGAGCTGTCGGATACATTAAATTTCTGTAGTAGCAACTTACATCTCTGCATTGTCACTTCTAAGTAGATCTTGGTACTACTGTGCAAGTTATGAGTAGATTGGCTAATTCCATTTAAACCTGACTAATCAAATCTTGGGAATCAAATTGTTGAAAGGCAATGATAAGACCAGAAGACTGATTTCTGAGTTTTGAATTTGCATCCTGATACATGATACAGACCAGAGTATGATCTCTTGTGCTGCTAGTCAGGCTTTTTTTTTTTTGGTGTTTTGTGTTTTTGTTTGATACTCCATGGAACCCACATACTTTAAACAATACTTTTTTTCCAAGCTCAGTGCAGTAGTGACTCCAGACACTTTGACAGCTTTCCTGCCTAATTTTGCAAGATGAACGCTTTCTCAGTTCTTTTGAGAGTGTACTCTTAAATGAAGAGATGAGAGGACAGTTGGAAAGGATGATGTTTCTCTAGATAAGTTAATAACTAAAGTAGAGGAAACAAATCTAATCTGTGCCTCTCTGTCTTGTACAGGTAACAATTTTGAGCTTTCAGTATTCTTTCTGGACAGGTGGTAAATGTAGTATCACATGGAAACAGGCCTGCCATAAATTAAAATGATGTGGCAGACTGAACTGAAGAGGTTAGGATTCATTTTGAAAACTTGCTTTGTCTTAATCTATAAGTCTGTGTTATATTTAACCTCGTGAGGAAACTAAGAGTGGGACAGGGTAGGAAGGCAATAGGTCTTGTAAAAGAGAAAAAAATGTTGTAACTTTCAGGTTAAAGTGAAAAAGTAAAATTTGCAACTTCTTAAAAGAAAGTTAAGATTACAATAATTAAAATCTACCACCTAGGAGGCGGAAGAACCAGTACTACCGAAAGTACCTTTACCCATCAGTACTGCATCGCTGCCTTCGTTCAGCTTTAATTTTCTTGCCAGTAGTACTGTCTCATCGTCACCAAACACTGTTTCAACAGGAGCGATGAAGGTAACTCTTTGGTTGTATATTGTGAATACATTTTTAGGATAGGTCTTCGTCTGGTTTGTTGTATGTTAACATCTTCCATGGTGCTCATGAAACTAACCGTTAGTTTATATTCTGTTGAATAAATTAGGTATTCTGGTGGTGGGGCACAAAGCTTTTGATTTGGCTTCTGTCCATCTTATTATACTTTGCAAACTTCTAGTTAAGATAATTGTGTAACTGGCTTCAAATGCTCCGGAGATTTTGTTGGGATTTTATGCCAAGTTATTAAATTGGAGGTAGCATAAGTGGTCATATAAGCCTAGTATGGAATATGAGCCTAGGGTTCAATAATCAGAATATTATTGCACTAGAATAAACATTCATCTTTTCCAGAGTACTTGGAATATTTCTTACATGGTTTGAAGCAGGTATCTGCTTTAACATATTGCAGTATTTGCTGAAGTTCTGACTACAATTGAGCTGAGTTAGTTTAAGGTTCTTCAGCTGCCTGGTCTGCTTTTCCATGCTACTTAGATGTATATATATATCAAATACATCTCAGTGATTTCTCTTAGTTTCCGGGATTTGGTTTTTGTGATACTCTAGTATATATGCCTATTTGAAAACTTCATCTTACTGTAACTCTGGTCTGTGGGTTAGAAATAAGTATCAAACATCAGATTACCCAACTTTACTGCAGGGCATCTGTTAGTGAATTCAGGTAGCTGCTATTGTTTCACCGTGGTGATACAAACCTTAATTCTTTCACAAATACAGGTACCACCAGCAAGTAATGTTGGCAGTCCTGTGTTTAGATTTTCATCTCCAATTGTGAAATCTACTGAGGCGGAAGTGCTACCTCCATTGTCTGTAAGTAAAATAAGTAAAGCTCATGTTTTTATCAGTGCTTTAGTAGAATATTGCAGAACAGGAAAGCAAAGTTGGCCCTGATAATGGGGAAAACAAATATACAGGTTTCTGTCTTAGTAATTTTTTATCCAGCATGTATGCCAAAGGTTTGAAGAGTGGATTTCAGATTAAAGTTTCTTTAGTTTCAGAGTCTGAAAAATCTCTCTCTCTTATAGCAGATTGGGTTTACATTTAGTGATCCTGTTGCAAAATCAGCGGAGCGTTCTGGATCCAGTGATACACCAGTGACATCCTTCATTACTCTAGGTAAGGATCTGAAATTTTAGCATTTGAGATCTGAAGTGCTGATTTTCTTTCCTCTGTATATTAAGCAGCAAATCTGTCCTTTTTGAGCCTATTAATAATTCCAGGCAAAGTATGTTTTCAGTGACACATCTGCTTTAACCAAATTGTACTTATAAACTGTTGCAAAGAAGGTAGAATAGTTAATATTCATGTTAAGAAGCATGAAACTTGTAAAGTCATGTTTCTAGCAAATGTGAGTATATTTTTAAGTGGATTTTCTTGTGAATGATGTCTTTTGTTTTGTTTTTAAAGATACTGCCACTGTAAACAGCACCAGCAATAAGAAGGAAAAAGAAGAATACGATGGCCCCTCCAAACCTGCAAAATTTTTAAAGGAAGGAAGTGTGTTAGACATTCTAAAAAGCCCTGGTGAGATTATGAATTCTTTTTACAAAGATATTGTAAAACATATGCTAGCATATAACTGCATTACTTTGTTAAAAAGCCACCCCCACCACAACAACCAAAACCCCAATTGTCACAGTTAATGCAGTATTAGCTGTAAATACAAACATAGGAGATCATGGTGTTAAACTCTGCATTTGTTAAGGTTTATCTCCCCTTCTGTTCAAAGTGGCTTTTATTGTTGAGAGGAAAGCTGCAAGTTCAAACCAGATGCATTACTTGTCTTTTATGTGTTTGAATGCAATTGTAAATTAAGTATAAAATGAATTAGCCAAATAATCACTGTTTCATTGTAAATAAATAGAAATTAAGGAATTTGAAAGGAAATGTTTGTAAAATACTTTACAAACATTCCTCTCCAATCTTCACCATCTCTGGAAATAACAGTAAGGAAAGTTTTGTTCCTACAAATATTTTAAAAGTTGTAAATCTTTTGGCCTTAAATGATAATGTTAACTATGGATTTAAATATGATTTTTAAGTGAAGTGGGCTGTTTCACTTTAGAAATCTTATTCTAATTTTTACTTTTAAGTAATCGCAGTTGGTTTCAGCTGCTTAATGAACTGTATGTATATAGATGATGTTTTTTGTTTTAAGAAAAAGGATTTTGTTGCATTTGATCTTTTCCATAAGCCTTGATGTTTTTCATGAAGCAGCAAATCTATATGCTTAAGAAGGCAGTGCCTTTTTATATTGAAGGAGCTAAGTGAGAGAAAATACACTGTGCGTACAGGAAAGACCTATGCTTGAAGTGACGTTCATTTTCTGTCGCAGTTTAAGAGAAGCAGGTTCTAAACTCAGAGCTTCTTTTCTGATATAAAAAAAAGAAGACCCAAACCAACCACATTATAAATACGTTTAAAAATATCTTAATTTTAGCTTTACAATAATTCATGCTGCTATTTAAGATGTATTGCGATAGCATTTTGTTTAGTGTTTCCATATGGCTGTTCTTACTTTCTGTTAAAATTGGCAACTTTAAATAAGGAGTTGGCCTATGTCTGGTGCATTTTGAGCAAACATTATAGACAACAGTTGTTCTGTTGTCTTAATTTTTATTAATTAATACTCACTATCTGTGGGGAGATACCACACTGTTTGCTGCTCCAAGTACCAACTGTTGCACTGCTGCTAAAGTAAATGTGAGTCAGCTACTAGGGCAGAAATAGCTTTAGAAACTTGATTCAATTGGGCATGGTATCTTAAAATTAAATAGGTTTATTTCTAGTCCATGATGGACAGTCAGCTTTCAGTACTGTTGTTCACACTTGTATCTACCAGTGAAAGTTTGTATTTAAAACTTTCTTGGAAATGAAGATTTAAATTAAGCTTTAAATAAATGTTCTATTGCGTCCCAGTGCAGCATATGAAATTTCATCCCTTTACATAAGGTTTCCAGGGACTTCCTCTTGTATTTAATCAGAATGTAAAGTAACCATTGGCACCTGGTTTAAGCTTCTGTCATTCAGATTTTAATAAGCTTATGTATAATGAGGGTACTGCTTTATCAATAGGATCTCTTCCTGTTTATTTTTTCACTAGGTTTTACCTCTGTGAAAACACACTCCCCTACATCTGCGCAGCCTGTTACAAGCACAGTGGTCTATACAAGGCCTGCAATAAGTAGTTTTTCTGCAGGTAAAGACACCTCTAAACAAGCATCCTCATTTTGGCAGTCTGACACCCCTGACCAATGTCTGCAAAACAAAACCGTGGATAGCAAATGCGTAACATGTGAAGCTGCTAAAGTGTCAACAATTGAGAGTACGAAACAGACAATAAGCTCAAGTCAATGTGTTGCCTCTAAGGCAGCGGTTTCTACAGTGGGGACATTAGGCTTTGAAGACAAATTTAAAACAGCACCCAACACATGGGATTGTGATACCTGTCTGGTCCAGAACAAACCTGAAGCTACTAAATGTATAGCATGTGAGACACCAAAGCCTGGAACAGGAGTAATGCCTGCCCTGACATTGCCAGCAGTCACAGACAATGCAGTGACAGTGACATCCTCCTCCAGCAGCACTGACACAACAGTCACTCTGGGTTTTGGAGACAAGTTTAAGAAACCAAAAGGTTCTTGGGATTGCACGGTGTGCCTTGTATCAAATAAGGCAGAAGACAGCAAATGTGTAGCTTGTCAGTCCGAGAAACCAGGTATGTTGTTCTCTTTTCTGTTGTTCCAATTTCAGCCTCTGTGCATTCTTAACAGAATAAAGTATGTTGCGTATTAAAAACATTTTCAGCAGCATGGCTGTATGCCAGCAGGATGGATTAGTGGCTGTCTGCAGAAATGGTTATAGGCACTTCTGAGGTCGCAGCCCATATTCCAGCCCATCACATGAACTGAACTGATTGTGAACTGTATTGGTGCAGAGCTGAATTGAAGCAAATGCACCCTGCTTCGCAGTAATGAGGAATGATGACTAAACTGGATGCCTTCATTAACTTAAAACCTATTTATTAGTTTTCACTGGGGAAAAATGTGAACTCTATAGACAAAGTTAAAAATTACTGGATCTTTCTGTGTTTCAAAAGCAAGTTGAAACAGTGTTTACAGAACATGGCTAAAAATGTCTCTGCTCAGCATTTGTGTGGCAGGTATGAAGACAGGTTGCAAGACAGTGTAGTCTTTAAGTAGTTATCTTACACTAAAACAAAACCCTATATTGAACTATGCCTGTGAGGGCCAGTGGTAACCTTCCAGAATGTGGGTGACCTTGTTCTGGAAGGTTGAGGTCCTTCCTGACCATGGGGAGGTGAGTGTCTCCTTCAGTGCAGCACTAGGGTGCTTCCCATTGTATGTTACTGTAGTTGATTTTGAGTGTGGTGTGTTGTTTTTAAAGCACACAAAAAAAATTTTACTGTTAACCTTCTTAACATCATTTAATACACTGTTACAGTAAATAACACCTTTACCTTTACGAATATATCCTGGGGGGGAAGGGGGAGGAATCTCTGAGGGACTGGATTGTGCTTTTCTTGTTACCCTGTACAGTAAGTAACAGTAGAATTTCTTCAGATAAGGTAATGTATTTCAGAGGGAGCTTATTCTCATGGACTTGCAGCCTCTGGGTGATCAGCAGGCACTTTTGACTGAGAGACTAGCCATTGCAAGGAGGAATATTGAAGATGTGAGGGTTTGCCATGACCATTATGGTGCAGAAAATTGCACAGTTGTGCATCTCTCAAGGGGATGAGTGAGGCAGGTAAAATGAGATGGTAAAAGTCCTCTGGATGTGCCGTGGAAGAGAAGGCCAGTTCCTGTCTCTGCTGTTTTGAATCTGAGACATTATCTTCTGCCTCTCTCTTAAATGCCACCCTCAGTTTTTTAAAACTGCAGGTGAACATGACAATTATGTGATGCTTTTGTACCTTCTGCATGTCTTCTCACACTTATGGAGCTGAAGTTTTTTTTGGGTGTGCAGCATCAAGTGACATCTCTTCCTCTACAGGGGAGAAAAATCAGATGGCAAGTGTTGTGTTTCAGGCCTCTTTATGGAGATTTCTGCAGGAGTTGAGCACAGTGTAGCTTGTGTAGTGAGCACAGAACTGTAGGTTTGGAAGCTTTGAGTTCTTCTCTGGTTTGTTTTGTTGTGGTGGTTTGGTTTTTTGTTTTGGTTTGGGTTTTTTTTGTCACAGTGTGGTTTTTAACGTATCTGTCTCTGGGATTTGATGAATCATTCTGGTAAATTCTCAGCTTTGCATTGCTTGACAGTGATCATGAACTTGAGTGGTTGCTAATTTTGACTTCAGGTTACTCATGCCACCAGAAGTTCTTTCAGTAGTTTTGGTTGAATACAGTACCTTGTAATTTACATCTGAAACAGGCTGTGTTGTATGAGCTGTGGTTGCTGTTTAAATGCCATTGGTTCAGTTTGTGCTTAAAATCGTATATAGATTATAATGGTCTTAAGTGTTTCTATTGTTTACATTCTCTGATTGAGTCTGACTGAAATGAACTTGTAGATTGATTTTTTTTTTTTACTGCTATGCTTGTCCACTTCGTAATATAGTGAGCATTTCAGAGTTCCTTTAAAAGCTCATGTTCACTTTTATCATGTAAGCACCATGATTAACTATCTTGCTTATTTCACAGGGAGTTCAGTGCCTGTGACTAGTAGCAGTGTTCCTGCATTTTCTGCTGCTTCTGGCGGATCTGGAGGATTTCTGGATTTAGACAAGTTCAAAAAGCCTGAAGGAAGCTGGGATTGTGAGGTCTGCTTGGTCCAAAACAAAGCAGAAGCCACAAAATGTGTAGCTTGTGAAAGTGCGAAGCCAGGCACCAAAGTAGAGCTCAAAGGTAGTACTTAATGAAATAAATAAATTAAATAAATACGAATTTAAAAGTCTGCATTCTGCAGTTTATTTTTGCTTTAGGTTTTCAGTGTTTGTTTTTTGGTTTTGTTTTTTTTTTAAATGTATATATGTGGTGGTGGGGTTTTGGGGTTTTTTTTAAGTACAAGCATTTTTCCTTTGGTGTACAGCAAAACTATTCATTTT
Organism: Loriculus beryllinus; assembly: GCA_039877255.1. Taxonomy (NCBI): domain Eukaryota; kingdom Metazoa; phylum Chordata; class Aves; order Psittaciformes; family Psittacidae; genus Loriculus; species Loriculus beryllinus. The sequence continues at coordinate 29,208 of JBCJKH010005938.1, read as the reverse complement.
TTGTCTAGGAATATCGCTTAAGTCAGGTAATGTGCTTATGTTTCCACACCCTTTCTCCAGAAAAAGGTTATGCTTTTTAGAGAAAAGGATGTGTTAGTGACATAGTCGTTCTGTGCAAGCCTTGTGTGTTGTTCATTTGGAGTTTAGGCGTAAAGCATGATCTTTCAAAGAATTTAGCAGTGTACTTTTCAAAGCCAGGTGGTGGACAGAAGACTGCCATTGCGAAAAGGTGTACGTAGAGTGGGAGAGTGGAGTTTTGTTTGTTTTGGGGGTTTGGGTTTTTTTGTTTGATGTTTTTTAAACAGTTTTAACCTTGGGAAGTTCAGGACTATATTCCAAGCCATGTAGCTAAAGCCTGCATGTATTATATCTTACATTGCAAACTTGACATTATTGCATATTTCTGCAGGCTTTGGTGCGGCTGCTGTGTCCACAAGTGCTGCAGTGCCATCATTTACATTTGGTGTCCCATCATCATCCTCCTCTGAATCTTCTCATACGTTAAGTAGCACAGGAAATTTTAAATTTGGAGAACAAGGGAGCTTCAAATTTGGCATCGCATCTGAATCTGCATCCTCCAACACTGTGACTGGGGGATTTAAGTTTCCTACTGGTTCGGGGGGCTTCAAATTTGGAGTTTCTTCCTCAGACTCTAAATCAGAAGACAGTAAAAAAGAAAGCAAAAGTAACAGTTTTACTTTTGGAGTTCCATCTACAAGCAGTCAGGCTCCTTCAACATTTCAGTTTGGGACAGCAAGCCTGGGACAGCAGGAAAAGAAAGAGGAACCAGTTTCGAGAGGCTTTGGTTTTGGTACAAGTTCTACTTCTTCCATAGCTACCAATGAGAATAAAACCGGGGTAGGTGGCTTCACATTTGGAACTGTGGCAAAAAAGGAGGTAGCATCACCTGCTTTTGCGTTTAAGAAGTCAGATGAGAAAAAGGATGAAACGCTTCCGACGAAGGGAGGGTTCTCTTTTGGCAGTGTGGAGTCTGCACCTGCCTCACAGTTTGTTTTGGGAAGGACAGAAGAGAAACAGGACTCTGTCACTCCTGCTGCTCCATTAGCGTTTGGAAAGAAAGCTGACAATGAAGAGTTAAAGACACAACCTATCTTTTCAGCTGGGACGGCTGAGCATACCAAAGAGGAGAGCACAGCAAAACCTGTATTCAATTTTAGTTTCGTTAAACCATCAGAGAAGGAAAGTGAGCAGGCAAAGCCGTCTTTTGCATTTGGGGCACAAACCAGTACTTCAGGTAAGCAGAACATCTTTTGGCTTTGCTTGTATGCTTGTGTCCATCAAATAACACCTCTGAGGCCATACTGGACAAAATCTATGGGACTTGATATATAGCATGTATTAGAGCTCTAGAAAATGCTTAATTAGTACCTGCAGCCTGCCTTTAGTTCTGGTTATTGATGTGTAGATAATACCTAGCAATTCGTTTTTAGACTTCATTGAGTTTTAACACTGGGTTTAGACAAAAATATTGCCACAACTTATGGAACCTGCATGCTTCTTGTATGAACACACAAGTTGTGTTGTCTCTGTAGTACCAGCTCAGCTGGTGATAAAATCTATAGAATGGTGCAGTATGAGGCCTCATACTAGTAATTGTCCTTCATAGTAAAAAGGAATGACAGAAGGAATATCTTACTCTCATATACTCACAGCTATGCTATGGGATATACTGCAGTTTCTCTACTGCTGCAGAGGATTAAAGGTCACTTCATAAATATTATGCAGTTTTGTATTCCTTTGATTTGCTGAAAGTCTGCAGTGGAAGATTAAAGTTCTTTGGTGATGATCAACTGTGTGGAAACATTGTGATTGTTAGATTCCATTTGCATGACTTGGCAACTGTGTTTTAGAGAACAGAATTAGTTTCTTATTTCTGAAGTGATACAGAAAAGGGCATCAGTAAGTAACCCTGAATAAAAGCAATACACAAGGTTAGGCTGATTTTCTTACAGTGATTTGAGGACTATGGGCTTTGTGGGAGGGGAGGGGGAGGTGTGTGATTTGGATTGGTTTTTTTTTCCTGCCAGGTAAAGTTCTGGAGTTTGGTTTAGTTGTGGAAATTTGATGAAGCTTTTTGTGCAAAAAGGCAATTTTAACAAGCATTCTTAAGAATGGGATAATCCCTTAAAAATGGCATAGATGAAAAGGGGCCATAACTGCTGGGAAAAAAAAGATAGTTGGAAATTGAGAACAAGATCACAAATTATTAATGTGAATTGGACCAGCAGCTTAGGGGAAGCTGAAAAATGACTAGCTTTAAAAGAAATGGCTCTATTTTAAGTGTGTAAAGCTGCACTCAGTACTTTGTAAAATGGTCTTCATGGTAGGTTGTTCTCTGTTGCTCCTAAAATCACGTTTTGCAGGTGCTAAAGTACAATGAGCTTATGCTTGTAAGAGCTAGGCTGGAGGATGGGAAGCTTTGCCTGGCGTAAACCAGGCATGGGTAAATACAGCATGGGGCTGTATTTTCCAACAAACTACAAACGAAACTGTATCACTGTGTTTCTCAATACTCCATTAAGCAAAGCCATAAAACTGTTGTGGGGAATTGATGATGTTCTTCTAAGAACATCTGAAATATTCTTGCTTGAAGAGTTCAGAAGAACTGGTTAATACTGACTGGTTCAGGTAATGACAGCCCATGCTTAGTGTTTATAACCAGTGAAGCCTAGACTACACTGGAGTCCTTGTTCTTCACAATTCTTTCATTCTTTTAATTGTGGATGGCAGCAACCAGCACATTAAATCTGGATCTTATGTAAGCAGCAGTAGCTGAAGGAGTAGTTGAGGCTTCATTCAGGATTGCTCTTGTACAGTGACTGAAACAGTCTGTTTGCTGTACTTCATTTGGCATTTCTGTGGTGGTTTATGTACTGTTCCTCCTTTCAGATCAAGGAGCAGCAAAGCCATCCTTCAGCTTCTTGAGCTCTAGTTCCTCCAGCACAGTCGTACCCACTACTTCAGCCAACAGCAGCAGTGTGTTCGGCAGTGCCATCTCCTCCTCGAATCCTCAGCCGGTTCCCACTCCCTTCGTATTTGGGCAACCCAGCAACACTGTGAGCAGCTCTGTTTTTGGCAGTTCTTCAGAATCTGCAGCCTCTCAGTCATTTGGCTTCTCTCAAGAAAACAAACCAGCAACCACATCTTCCAGCACTGGCACAGGTCTTACTTCATTTATCTTTGGCTCAGGAGCCAGCAGTACCAATGCAGCAAATTCAGGTTTCACCTTCGGAGCCACAACTACATCAAGTTCAACAGGTGTGTTTCATATAGATGCTGTTCTCATTTTTGCCATAACATAGTGGACTAAGGAAATGCTGTTTCATTAATACTTTACTTTGGAGAATGTGTAGGTCTGATGCATGGCAGTACAGAAAAATACTGAGTATTTGCATTCAACTATATAAATTGGGGCTCGGTTTTTTCACATTCTGTGGAATACAGTTAGGAATGAAATGGCAGCAGCATTGCTTTATGCAAAGGACAACTGGATTTCAGTTTGTGTAGCAGCTTTTCACCATGAGAATGATAGTTTCTTTTGTTTCAGTGTCAGTCCCATGCTTACAGTTAGAAGTCAATGAATTACAACTTCCTCTGTGTTTCTCTCCCATATCTAACCCTCAACTGTTGTAAATAACGTCAAGATTGGCAAAATCCTTCTTTCACAGGTATACATAAACGCATTACCCCTACATGCAGTTGCTGCTGCTGCAGGATTGATTTCCAATAAGCTTTATGCCCAGTGCTTCTTAACTCTCTAGTAATTTGGAGAAGACGAATGAGAATCTATAAAGTTTCTTCACATTTTATGTTCATTGCCCCACTGCATGAATTTAGCAGTATGACACAAGACTAAATCATCTGCTAGCCTAGCTGTATGTGGGAAATAAGATTGAACCCGTGCAGAATAGACTTCATCTAGTTTGATATGCTTGCTCAGCCTTGTAATTCACAGAAATTAAATTTGCATGCTTTTTTATATATCAGAACAGGGAAAAAATGGTCCTCAATTGTAATATCCTGCAGTTCAATTTAACCTGCTTACAAATCAGTTTCTAATGTCATTTCCTTAGTAGGTAACACTGTATTTCAAACATCTTCACAAAGGATGTTTATTTTTCATGCAGAAGCCTGTAGTATTAACTTTTCATAGAATCATAGAACAGTTTGGGTTGGGAAGGACCTTAAGACCATCCTGTTCCAACCTCCTTGGCCACGGGCAGGCACACATCACTCTTGACCAGGTTGCTCAAAGCCAGGTCCAGCTTGGCCTTGAACACTGCCAGGGATGGGGCAGCCGCAATTTCTCTGGGCAGCCTCTCACAGTAAAGAACTTATTCCTTATATCTAACCTAAATCTCCCCAGTTTGCCCCTTGTACTGTCACTATAGTCCCTGATGAAGAGTCTGTCTCTGGCATATCTGTTCATCATCTTTGAAGGAAAAGCAGTCAGCCATTCCAAGATAGGGTGCAATAGAGGGTACTTTCTGTGGCATGAAGGCTGCTTAAATTGCATTAAAGTGCTGTTTAAAATGTCCCTTTTTCATCGCAGATGTGTGTACATTAACAGTCACTGTTCAGTCATGTATTTTTTGTTTTGTTACTTCTGCTGGCCATGCAGAACAGAAGCAGCTAAACAAATGAGCTGGTTGTTGATGTTACATAGGGAGCTACTCTGCTAGACCAAGGGTTTGAGTATAGAGAGATCACTGCAAGCTTGATTTAGCCTCCAGAGTTAATCGTGATAGACACTTGGCCAGGGAGGGGTGCAGTTGCTGACAAGAAAGATTGCTGCCCTGATCCTGGTAAATCAGGAGCTGTGTTTTGCACGTTTGAAAAATATGATTCGAACGAATATTCTTTGTGTGTGATATAAACAGCTTCTAGTAAATACAAATTAAAATGTATTCTTTGTAGGAATCTATTTCCAGAACATGAGTGCTAACACAGTCATCTCAGGCAAGACAGAAAGTGTGTTTGAGATTTGATTTTGTCTGACTCCCGTAAACATGGTATTTCTCATGTTACTTACAAGAACAGGTTTGATTCCTGTAGTGGCTGAGGCAGTATTTGTTTTAGATACTCACACAATTAGTTTGAAATTCAGATGAGTGCTCAGTACCAGACAATGGGGTCTTAGAACCCTTGATTTTAGATTCATCCTTGGAGGAGAATATAAAAGCACATACTGACATTCCTCTTCTGTTCCCCCAGGGGCATCCACTTCGTTTCTGTTTGGCTCCGGACCTCCAGCGCCGGCTGCCGGCCCAGCATTTGGCACCAGTCAGCCACCAGCATTTGGCCAGAGCCAAGGGTCCGGCCAGCCAAGCGCTCCAAGTTTTGGATCCCTGTCGACACCGTTGTTTTCAGCTGGTGCTCAGCCTGCTCCTCCTGCCTTTGGCTCCGTGACCAGCAGCACTCAGCCCTCTGTGTTCGGACAGCAAGTGGCGCAGCAGCCGGGTTTTGGTTCCGCTACCCCCAGTGCTGGTGAGTGCAGACCACTCTCTTGCATTCTGGTCTCAAAGATGCTATATTCCATTCGATTTTTCATGAAGAGCACCTTAAATTATAGGGAGAAAGAAGACTTCTGCCTTGTACCTGTACTTAAGTATAAGAATTACCCTCAGTAAAAATAATGGGTGTGGAGTTAAGTAATTTGTGACTCACTCCTGGCTGCGGAGGATGTGCCATAAGCATGCCAGCTTCACAGGAAGCCTTCCCTGCAAGAGACTTAGCAGACACAGAGGTTGCAACCCAACCATTAAATAGTGAGGTTTGTTTTCCTCAGAAATCTAGTGATTAAAAGGAAGTGTTGAGAGCCATGGAGTATTCACTGCTGAGACTGGCAGAAGCAACACAACATTATTGGTTTTGGATTTGTTAGAGTAGTTCTTAGTTACCCGACTTCATTAACTGTCTTTCACTATTTATTTGGACCAGGGGCTTTGTTGTGTGAGAATATGGTTGGGATCATTATAAGAGCTTGCAGGTTGAGACTTTAAAGTTCTTTTTTGAGAAAGTGGCAGAGTGATCCTTATAATTTAAGTGTAAGAAAGCCCTGTTCCACACTAGTAATTATTCAAAAAGAAAACTCCACTGCCAGAGTGTATGTATTTGATACCATCACATCAAATACTTGAAGGGAAAAGCCTCCTTTTTTCTTTTCAGAAGTTCTACAAAATAGTATCCATTAAAAATAACCAATACCTTTGTACTAACGAGCACATCAGTTGGCACACTGTATCTCTCAGTCAGTCTTCCCTTTATCAGGTAGCTGTTGAAAGATAAAAATCTCCCTGGATTCTCTGGTGTTGCTTATCAGTTACTTTGATGGTAGGAATCTTATGGGTATTTTTTTAAGATGAGTTGCTGTGTTAACACGTTCAGTGAAGGGGAGCCCCAACACGGACTGCATGAACACAAGAAAGTTTACTTAAATATAAATCTGCACGATTCCATGCTATGATTTAAGACTTCACGAACAAGCTTCAGTACGCACACATCTAAACGTAATGGTCGTACGGAAGTTAGTAATCAGTGTGCCAGCAGTGTTACTTTAAGAATCGCTTTATGATTCTCTATTGAAGTGGATGAATTCTTCTATGTGCTGTTCCTGTGGTGATGGGGTACTTGTGAGGCACCCCCTGCCCCAGCTTTGTCATCGGGAGTGACCTGTAAAAATTGATTCAAGATAGCAGGAAGGAAGTGAGGATTTTGCTGGAAAAGACAAACTCCCATTTCAAGTTTGTTTCTGCCTTCTGCTTCCACCCCTTCTTCCCAGGTTCTGTATTCCAGTTTGGAAGTAATACTTCTAATTTCAACTTCCCAAGTAACCCAGGAGTATTTACTTTTTGTGCGAATCCTCCTGCACCAGCAGCACCGGCACAGCCTTCTGGCTCGGCAGGATTTTCTTTCAACCAGCCTCCAGCTTTTATAGCGGGGTAAGAGACCGTATCACAATTACACTTGAGCTTTGGGTGATAATGGTGGCCAGCGTTCAGCCTCTGCTGCTGTAAATCATGAGGTGTTCAGCGTTCAGCCTCTGCTGCTGTAAATCATGAGGTGTTCAGATGAACCCTGGAGTCTGAGAGCAAGCTGGGCATCCTTCCTTATAGTAGCATGACCAGCTCACTAAGCAGTGCTATCTTGAAAAGAGCCCAGCAGTCAGAAATGCTATACACGCAGCAACAACTGTGTAACTCTCTTGTTGAAAGGTAAAGTCTGTATCTAGCCCTTACGCTGCTACTTACCTTCTGAATAAGAGATTCTAATTGGCTTTGGTTTCTGGAACCCTCTTCTTCCTGTTCATCATAAGCCATTTGTTGCCAGCTGATAACAAGGGAGACAAGACTATGAAACGGTTGTTCTGGAATATCTGCTCAGTGCTGCTACTGAGTTTTCAGCTGCACTGTCCTAAACTCTTAAATACTAATTTCTTTTGATAGGACTAACGGGAAAAACATTTTCTCTGCCTCTGGATCTTCAGTTTCTGGTCGGAAGATAAAGACTGCAGTTAGACGTAGAAAATAACCACCCGATTGGTAAAGCAAGTTCTGAAGCAGCTACTACCCTGCATTGTTCAGTTGTTGGGATCGTACCTCATGCTGGGTTAGCTGAAGAGAGATCTGCCTAGAGGAATATAGAACTCTGCTGCCCTTTCCTTCCCTTCCCTCTCCCCAGTTAGGTTTTTTTTTGGTAATGAATAGAGTTGGCAACGGGGCCGTTCTCGAGCAAAACTATTTTAGACTCCAGCAAGTTCCTTCTTTCACTGACTCGGCATGGTCTGGCTGTAGCCGTGAGTAGAGCCTGCACAGTGAATGGCTTGTACAATACCTCTTCATCTGCACCACTATGTGCGCTCATCTGCGTTTACTGACGCCTCGACATTGTAATTATATCAGCGAGGGATGCTGTATAGAGTAGAGAATGTTGGTAACGAATGATTTCTATGCTGAGTTTGTGCCGGTGTATGTGTGAAGTGAGTGAGTTTGGGTGTATTGTGCACTAAAATTTTCTGATAGAGGAAGACTGATTAAAGGATGATCCATGCTAAGGACTTGTTAGATCTGTAGTTCTTCATTTAATAATTATATGCTATTTCTATATTTTCATTCTTACAGCCCTTTATCACCTGTCTCGCCTTTGTTATTTTATTATGAAACATGTAAATACGATTTTGTTTCTCTATGTACTTTTTTGGCATAACAGATCTGTGAAATGGAAATTTTAATTTTGTGTGTTACGGCCATTTTTGTTTAGTATTGTCTCAGATTTTATGTAAATCCCATTATTCAAAGTTGCCTAAATCCATTTAGAAAATCTTTAAAATTGGGAATTCTTAAAGTAAGTTTATTGGCTTTTCTGATCCATTTTTGTTTGGACCAAAAACCAGTATTGTACAAAGTATTAAGTATATATTTTTATATTTACTGAAATGGACTGTGGTGACTTTGGATAATAAGGAAAAGTTTAATATTAAAGCCATGTTTATTACAGTATAATTAACATGTTAAACCATGGGATAAATGCCATCAATAAAAACTATGAAATATTGTCTGGCAGTTTTTACCTCTAACAGCATCTGCAGCTGTAACTCTCAGAGATGCCTGGCTTTTCCTGAGCGATGTCACATGCTTTCTCCAACCTCTGCCTTTTGACAGTGACACTGATTTTAAGGGATCTTAAATTAGTCAGAGGTTTCCTGCTTGGAAGGAGTTTTATAGTTGGCTCCAAACTTATCAGCTGTCTGGCTGCAGTTAATTTTTAAGAAGTGAATGTTACCCACATTCCCCACCATTCTAACTGAAGAGGGGAAAAAACCACCCCATTGTCAATGTGTAATTAGGGGGTTTTCCACAGCTGAACTTCTATTAAGCCACAGCATTTGGATCGTGGTTGATAACAGCTTGCTTGCTACAGCTCCAGAACTGAAACGACCTGCATAAGGCTTCAGTGTGTTCTGAGGCATTCCTGCCCCTTGCCACTCAGCACTTACGCAGATACAGGTGCAGGTGTTACAAAATGAGATACTTTTCTAACCACAAACTGGACCTGACAAAAGGCATCTGACTTCTGTTTTCATGCGTAACACTCCAATCACAACTGGGAATAGAAAATATTTGGCAACTAGACTTTAAAACCGGACACATGAGCTGCTGCTGCTGAGGCAGTCCCAGCTGCTGCTGTGGAAGGAGTGCAAGCAATTGTGTATTTCTAGTTGTCTAAATCTGAAAAATGGTACAATTTGATTTTTTCCTTAGCTCTATCAATTGCCAAGGACTTGTCCTACAACCAGAAAAAAGTTGCATATTTAATGCAACTTATGGAGTATTTACAACAGCTAATATGTACATATTTCCATGGACAGGTGCTCCAATTTTTAGTTTATCAGGGGGAGGGGAAGAGGAGGTGGTATTTTCCTGCAGGGAAAGAGATGTGTTGGGAGCAATAAAGTTTTAGGCCATCAGTGCTGTTTTTTCCCTTCCTCACCCCCATCTTGAATCCTGATTTCTAGGGCACTGCTACAGTAAGTAGAACAACAGTTGCAGTATTCATTCTGGAATTGTAAATAGGCAATTCTCACCCTAGAGCGGATGTCAGTTGGTTTGACAGCTTCAGTGAGGCCAGCTGCCAGGCCTGAACTTGCCCCATCAATGCTTAAGTAAGTCAGGGGCACAATTCTTTGAGGACACCTGAGTGGTGCTGTTGAAGTTGTGTTTCAGCTAAACATCATCACTTTGGGTGGTCCAACCACTTCAGCAGGATACTTGGTCATGCCTGCTTGCCGCCATTTATTACTTCAGATTTATTTTTTATCTCAGTGATGCAGGTCAGCAACATTGCTCTGATGCTAATGGTACATTTAAGACTAGAAGTCTTTTTGTTTGATAATGAATTGTTAGTGTAAACCAACAGTAACCATCAAAATGATTATGAGGTATTTTGGTACAAATAGTTCCTGATTAAGTTCCACTATTAAACAGTGGATCTGGTCCTGAAACACCATTGTAAATGAAGGTCAGATACACACACAGAACACCACCCCTCATGTTGCTGATTAAGTTATTTCACCTGAAGACAAGAGAGAAGCTCTCAAATATTTCTGTTGTCAACCAGCCACTGTCCAAGTACAGCAAAAACTTCAGCCACAGAGTGGCAAGTTAGGCCTGAGGAACACACAAAAACTAGGCTCTTACTCAAATTTTAATAGCATATTAACACTGGTGTTTCTATTCCTTTCCCAATATACTAATCACAGAATAAACAGGTTAGAAAAGCTACATAACCATGCAAAATATTAGGCTTCTTTATTCAGTGTTTAAGTTATTCTGAATATACAAACAATTAGCCAGAATTAAAAAGTGAAAATAACCAGTAGATGTATTTCCAGAGATTTACACCCATAAACACATTTCACTTAATGTTTTCTGCATGCTCCTGCAACACACTCAGTGGTTTTCCTTGGTATTATATGCAAGAAATAGGCCAGTGCTTTCACTCTAAATAGAAGCAGAAGAGTTGCCTTCCATTAGCATCATCTGTACATAGCTCCAAAATTATTTACACTCACTGATTCACTAACACTGCAGTGTAACATCTGCTTCCCAGAGTAAAACAGCTCTTACTTCACCTCTTTATTAGCTTCAACATGTTAAATAAGTGACAATCATGCAAAAATCTTTTCACATCAATGTTCTGGTGAAATACTTAGAGGCAAGGGAATATGATCTGTGATGCAATACTAAGGGACGTAATAACCACTACTCATCTCTCTCTATGAACACAGCAATTACTGTGTTTTGCTGTCTAATACCGCAGTTCTCTTCCCTCAGTTTATCATATGACTTGGGCAACTACTTGGAATTTCTAGTTACCTGCCAACATCCAAAACTGCAGGAGCAACATTTCTTTGAAGTTGGAGTATTTCTACGTATCTGCTTTCCACAGGCTGATGAACAGAACAGCTCCTACCTGCAGTTAATACAGCCACTTGCTTTCTCATCAGTCACAGATTAATACTCCCAGATTGAATACATATTGTTTCTCCCAAAATTCTTTGGCATGTAAGAAAACTCCAATACTTTAAAGGTACCTGCTGCCATCACTCCAGAGCAAAACATTTTCTTTAGCTTCTGAATCAGTTTCCATTTAGTTTGGTCAAAAGATTGATGGACACCTTAAGTTTTGGGGTAGGTCTTAGTTCACTGGGGTGGGAGGGGATGTTCAGAACCAGTCTGGAAAACTCATCATTTGGTATCATCTGACTCCGTTTCGTCTTACCACAATAGTTCCTGCTACAATATCATAGGCTGTTCGGTTATGCTGGAAAAACAGCAGTGTAATGAACGCAGGGAAAAATGAAGCAATAGAAAAATTCTTGATCAAAGCTCGTATTGTGGACCTGAAATGAGAAAACATTCAGTGCCTTATTTTCATTTTTCTGCTTGTATTAGTAGCCAGATTACTTTCAAGTTCAGTGTCTCAGCTTTGCACAGTGAATACAAGAAAAAAAACCCTCCAGAGTTTAAAGATTTTAGTACCTGACCTGAAAAATATTAATGTGATTGAGTAATTGCTATCTTATTTTTAGATCACAGAATCCAACAATAGCTCTTACAATAACCAACCCCAAAGAAACAGCGTATTTCCTCCCAAATGACACACTTCCCACACTAATAACCTGAAAGGAATGTGACTGTGGTAGGAGCACTTACGTTGTCATGCTGACATTTGAAGATGGAATGACAAGCACACGGCTGGGCGCAATAAGTACAGATGTATCACATGTCACAACTCGCAGTCCGAGCAAGAACTTCCCTGGGGTTGCTCCACCTGCTCCCCAAATACAGATTATCTGGAAAAGAGAAGTCATTTTGATTGGTCTAGCAAGCCTGGTTATCCTCAAAACCGTGTGAGTGTCTTAAGCTTCAGCATAAGCTGAAATCCTGTAAATAGGATTAACTTTACAGGCCAATGGGGATAGATTTTTTTTAAAACATTCACAAGTGACAACTATGAATTAGAGAAGTTAATGCTTATGAGTAGTTACCTCATAGAAGCAGACTAATAATCTGTAGATGAGAGCCACTACCATCATCTTCTGCAAATCTTCCATGGACGTATCTTCGTCTATTTCTTCTATGATGTAATGCATGGCAAATTTGGAGATGTCCCTGTACAAAGCAAGACCAAACTTTAAAACCATCCTTCTCCCAGCACCAACAGTACCCCTTTAATACTAGAACTCACTGCCTCAGCTTTGGTATTAGTAAAGAACAAAAGCTCCTTGGCCTGTCTGATGGCTAAACAAACCATTAAAATTCAGAACACTATGTCCCCTCCTGAGCTGCTGCTGCCTGGCTTGTTTGGCCTACCCCATTATGAAAACCTCATTCTGTATTGCCACTGTTGCATACTGGTGTCCCTGTGTAGTGAGCTGCAGAAGTGTTCTGGGAACTCACACCTCTTGGGAGATAAATGAGAGGTTCAGTATGCAATCATCTAACTCAGTATAATAGGAGGCAGACAAGTCTCCCTTACAGGAACTCTTAAGGAAAAAGGCAGCACTCTTCTCCATAAAGGCAAGGGAGAAGTTGCAAGTCTCCCTAAGCAAGCAAGGGAGACCCTTCCTCCCTCGTATGATCAGCGTTTCTCATTCTCACCATACTCTCCCAGAGGCAGGCACCTTGGCATGCAAGAGGAAGTTTTTAACTTAAAGCAATTGAAACCCTCAGTTCATTACCCTAACAAAGCTATGCAAAGTGTCAATTCTAAGTCAATTCCTTATTTTCACAAGATAAAACTCCACAGATTTAACATTCTTATCTGATAATGGAGAGTGGGCACACTGGCACCATGTGTTTAGTCAAGAGCTTTCCACTCACACACCTAAATGAGAACTGCTACTCACACAGAAAATGTGCAGTCCCACTTCAAACCAGTCCGTCTAGATCTGCATTACTTGCCTTCCCCTTTATCCAGGCTTACAGAGCAAAAAAGATAAGGAATTAAGAAAACAGTGTGGTACAACCTGCATTTCCCTTCAACACTACCTTTGCCTGAAGTCTCTATCTTGAGCCTGTGAGAACTTCTTTTTTCAGGTCAGCTCATCAGTCTAAGTTCAAGCACACTACATCTCACAAGCCAAAAAAGACTTAACCAAACACACACACACAGAGAAGGGTTCTCTGAAGTTACCTGTAAGCAACTTATTGCTCTGGAAAAAGGAGCAATATTGAATATACTGTAATTTAATTGAAGAAGCTTCCCTCTCTTGCCATCACTTTCAATACTTTACAGAAGCACATACTCCCCGTCTTCCCACTACTGCACTTTGTCTAACTCTCAGGCTACTGAAAACAGAAGGGACATATGAACTGTCAGGCTAGAGCCGGACGTGTTAGTAACTAAAGAGAACTGTGAGTAATGGAGTTGCTGCCTACACCAAGCTCGTCTCTTTACCAGAACAACATATTTGATTACAGCAAATATTTGATTACAGCAAAGCAGAAGAATTAGATGAGCTGCAGAATAAAACACCTACAGTTAAAGCAGCAGATAAAAGAGAAACAGCCTTTGAGGTAAATGCTTACCTCTTGAGTATAACAATGTAAATTAAGACTCTTTTCAGTGGAGTATGTAATTGATACACTCAGTGCCCAATCGTACTCTAAGAGCCCCAGCTTCTGCCCAGTCAGGAGTACAGAACAGCAACACTCCAAGCACCCAGGCTGTATTTGAAAGTACATCCATAGCTGACATGCAGATCTGAATTTTTTTTTTTGCTGTGGGTTAGCATTGTTTTGGTCCCATATCTAAAACACAGCACCACAGGAGATGCTATGAAGAAAATTAACTCTATCCCGGCCAGATCCCAATACATTTTTAAAGGCTGTTAAAAAAAAAATAAATAAATCAAAGCCAAGTTTATATTTGTCTATGTTTTTCCTTTGACATTTTTAAAGGACTTCTTAAAAATCCTGCTGTTGCCCCATAAAAGTCAGTCTGACCCATCTTTGGCAAGGAGCTTGTGAGCCTATGAAGACACTTGCACAAATTCTTTGTTTCCATCAGCTGACCCCAAACCAGGAAGCATTTAAAAGGAGGTTAACCCAGTGGTGCTTTTTCCTCAGCTCTGGACAATTATTAAATGCCATCATATGCATAAGCACCCCATACACACATCATAACACCCCAAGGAGCATGAAGAGCTTAAAGCTATATACAACAAAGCTTTAAATCGTTCAACTTACTTTATTCCACTGAGGTGCATAATACTTAAAACAATGGTTGCCTTTATGAAGAACAGAATAAAGAAATCCACCATCTCTGCTATGAACCTATGTGCCAATGAGGGGATGACAAACTCCCGACCTGTAACAGAAACAAGTCAACATTACCCACAGTTTATTGTGCTAAGTTAACAAAATCATCTAAAGAACATGTCACATTACCCTCACTGCAAGAACATAATCAAGATACTTACACCAGCTCACTTCAAGAAAACTTCTAAAAGTGCATGAATAATAAATGATCTGAATTCTTTATATTTAGTTGTAAGAACCTTCTGAAATGAAACTTTCAGAATGCTGACTCCCCTCATAATCAGAATTGCAGGCAAAATTCCATTCCCTCTACAGAACCAGAGTACATTGAAGATGCATCAACTTTTGTGTTCTTTTTAGTACAGCCTCATCGAGAACAGATTTCAGTAAATATGAGAATTCAGATATAGAAAAAAACCAGATGTACCACAACTTCTCTATTGCTCAGCAGCAAGGCTTCCATATGTACCAAGTATCAGCTCTCTGAAAGCATAACACAGCCTAATCTGCCTCCAGTCAGATCCAGAAACAGGAGCAGGTAAAAATATTAGTCATAGTTGCCATAAACATACCTACAGACTACTGATTATAGTAGACCACAACATGCTGCCCTACCCTGGGCCAGAAAATGGAACACACTTTTATTTCATTGGCCAAGTGCAAATGGACTCAAGGTCACAGTTACAACCTTCTGTTGCTAATGCGGTCTCATGTAATTAAACTGAAGAAAACCTTAAAGAGTATCTTAGAAAGCTTCCAAGGAATAGGACTGCAAAATAACTTCAGCTGGACCCATCTACCCATCTACTTCCTAAAGGACAAACATAACACACTTGCATGAAACCAGCAAGGACTCACATCAAAACTTCATGTAGAAATACTCAAGTACTGCTAGATATAACTGGTGGAAAATAATGGCTGGGTTTGTTAGTGTTTCTGAGAATGCCTACCCACACACACAGGGCCAGGAAAGGAAAGAAGGAAACAAAATCCTTCCTTCCTCCAATCTCAAAAAACATCAAATTTCACTCAGAAGAAGCCTGCACAGTGCAACTGCTGAGACTGATACTGCCAGTCATGACCTCACAAGCTATGCAAGCAAAGCGGAAAGCCCACGACACT
>JBCJKH010005938.1:0-13677 GCA_039877255.1 Loriculus beryllinus | reverse complement strand
ACATACCTTGGTTGTTATACATCCAAATCAATGGATACTTAACATATATCATTATTTCATACCTGTTTCACATATAGCTCCGCATCAGTACTATCAAGTAGCACGATTGTTACATATGTAATAGCAAAATGGATTCAATTCTCACTGTTGAAGCACGTCCAAGTTGTCAGTTAAATTCTAATTAAAGACTCTTCAACTAAAGCAGAAGTGAGCACAGCCAGTCTCCCCATTCCAGCTTGAGCACACAGCACCAGATAAAAGCATTCTTGTGCTCTGCTAAAAGCAGCAAGTTTGTTGAAGTTAGTGGCACAGTTTCAGGCCAATATATTAGATTCAAGGACTGAATAAGGAAGAAGCTCAGTGGGGACAGAAACAAGAATTGTTCAAATTATGCTGGACTCCATTACAGTAAGAATCTGGCAGAATCCTTAAGACTTCGGCAGATTTCCACTGCAGTGATTTGAGATGTTCCTTGTATCAGAAAACCACTGTTTTGCCAGGGGTTACTATTTGCATGGCAGGGACAGCCAAACACTACATGCTTCCAACTCTGCTCAACATCTTGGATATTACGTTAAGTTACTAATAAAGTCGGGTTTGCACCAGTCAGCCACAAGGCAGCTGAGGTTTGGACACACTGCTCCCACCAGAACAATAATCTGCAGTAAGTAGGGAGGGCGCAAAGGGAGGCAGCATCTTAAATCACGATCAACATCCACAAAAAGCCTGCTACTGCCCAGAGTGCTGTTAATATTGGTGCTCTGACACACACCTGCTGGCAGATCAAACTGGAAGAGGTAGTTACCAATCCCACTTTCTGACATCCGAGTTTAAAACCTGCAACAGTACCATAAGCTGTCACTATTTCAGCTTACATAAACACATGGGGCTGTGAACTGCAGTGGTGTTGGACAGGTCTATGACCTGCCCTGCTGAGCCGGCTGTGCAGGCAATAATCTGCAGCAGAAAAGAAGAAGCTGTAATCACTTTATCTGTTCCAGACACATCCATCGGCAATCCTGAGCCAAAGCATCAGTAAAACATTCTTTATTTATAATTGTATTGTTTCACTGTATCACCTACAGAGCTTCCTTAAGAAGGTGTTGCAACAGTACTCAGCATTCAGAATAACCATGTTCAGCAGCATATAATGCTATTCATGCCCTAAATTACTTTTAACATGTGGAATTAGTTCCTGAAGAACTAGGTAAAACCCCAAGAATCATTTCAGCCTAGCTGTTGTCTGTATCTTCTTTTTCAACGACTGGCAATATCTGTTTATAAGCAATCTATAACTCAGAATCAGTGCACAATTAAAGTACTTTGTGCTATAATCTTGTTTAAACATCATCTGCTCAAAACCACGTGAAAAAAGCAAGTTTCGAAGCCAGACTCCCTTCAAAAGAAAGAAAAAAGCAATTAAAAATGTTCTCCCCACACACCCTGCCACTAGACTTATAAAAACGGTTACAGATCAGCAATGCTGCACTTTGCCATGCAGAAAGAAAGGAGACCTGGCTTTTCCCCAATGTCCTTCAGCAGTGCCCTGCTCCACCGTTTTCACCATTCAAGGTGCCACCAAGCATTCAGGAAATGTCACCTAGGAGCTCCTTGAAGAAATGTTTGTGATTCAGACTTTATCTCTAGTGTGATCAGAGCAAGTCGTGTCTTGCCCTGGAAAAACTATAAACAGAAGCACTGCTATGCATTGTCTTCAGCATTTATTGCAATAACAGGCTTTTGTTTATCTCAGGTCCTGCCACTACCTTGTTCAGTATAAGCATATTTTTATATTTGCACTTCAGTTTCATTAAATTACTTTATTTGAGCACCAAGAGCCTACTAAAACTGGAAATCTAAATTTCATCATCCAAACAGGCTACTTATAAAAGAAGATGGATTGTAAGCTTGCGACCACAAGAAAAAGTTTCACTGGAAAGAATAAAATAAACTCCTTTACATCCACAGAAACACCTTACAAGCACTAAAGTTACAAGCTGTACACTCTAGCCAACCCTCCTAAACCTTCTTACGGATTAAGTTCTCAAACTCGGTATCGGGATCGTCACCTTCCACAAGGCACAGTGACACTCTCAGCTCCCCACCCCACAGAAGCGCAGCGACCCTCAACGTTGCAACCTCCCCCCACCCTGCCCCATTCTCCAGCCACGGTGTCCCGGAGCTGCGGTGAAGGGGCCGCGGGTGGGGCGAGACGGCAACACTGAACGGGAAGAAAGGAAGGGGACGGGCGCCCGCGCCCCCAAATCCCAGGCCTACCGCGCCGGGCGGGCGGCGAAAAGGCGGGGTCCAGAGCCGCCTTCCCACGGCTGTTGAAGCCCAGGCCGGCCGCTGCCTTCCCCCCCACGCGAAGCTACGCAGACCCGGCCCCGGCCCCCCACTCACCTGCCGGCCGCCCCGTATCCCCGGGGGCGCCGCTGCCGCTGGTGCTGGCGGCGCTGCTGGAGGCCGCCCTAGGCACGGGGGCCAACCTGCCCGCTGCTCCCGGCCAAGCAGGGGCGGCGGCAGCGGCAGTTCGGGGCCCCGGAGCGGCAGGGGCCGTGTGGGCAGGCACAGGAGCGAAGAAGTAGAAGGGGCTGTAGTAGGCAGCGGCCCCCGGCAGCGAGGAGGCAGAGGGCGGAGGCGCAGCGACACGAGTGGGACCGGAGGCGGGCGCGGTGGAAGCGGCGGCGAGGAGGGCAGGCAGGCAGCTCTGCCAGCTGAGGTACCCGCAGTACGAGTCCCACAACCACTGGTGCACCCGCCGCGCGTACTCCTGCGCGCTTAGCGGCTTCGCCCCGCCGCCTTCGCCCCCAACAGCCACCGAAGGAGAGCACGGCGGTGACGACGCGGCGGCGGCTTCCCCTCCTGCGGCGGCGGCGGCGCCGTCACTGCTGTCGCTCTCCGCCATCGCCGCCGCCCCAGCGCCGGTACGAGCCGAACCAGACTCCGCCATCTCCTCCATCCTGCCTGACACTAAACACCCGCACTCACTGCGCATGCGCTAAGGAAACGCCTCGCCTGTCCCACTTAACGCTGGCGGGAAGGGGGGGTGGAGAAAGTGAGTAGACAGGAGGCGGATTCCCTCGGGAGCGCGCCACTACGCAGCAACCCCCCTTTGCCGCCGCTGCGGCGGGGAAGAGCCAAGCTTCCTCCCCCACCCGTTGAGGTGGTATCGTCTAGAGTTGAGGCAGCTTCGCGGCCTGGCCGGCTCCGGTCGCTGCTGAGGTAAAAAGCAGTTCCCGAGGCGGGGTGGTTGTTCCGGCCCGAGCGAGGTGTCTTGTCGGTGCTGTACTACGGAAGGCATGTAGTTTTTTTCTTAGCAGAAACAGCATGACTCCCCGCACCCGGTTTTTCCCGCTGCCGCTGCGCCGGGGAGCTGGGATCCGCTCAGCAGGAGCGGCTCTGAGGATCCCCGCCGTCCCCAGGAGTACGCGGTCCGGACAGCCGTTGTGAAAGCACTTCTTCCCAGGGTCTGTCTCTCTGTCCAGCCGCCTGCTGCATTTGGCCCAGATCACAGATAGATTACTCTTAACAGGCTGTGGTAAGGGAGCTGATAAAACCCAAGTGAGAAGTTAGGCATTGCATGCGTTCTTTCCTGGGAGGGTGCTGAGGCCCTGGCACAGGTTGCCCAGAGAAGCAGTGGCTGCCCCATCCTTGGCAGTGTTCAAGGCCAGGTTGGACGGGGCTTTGAGCAACGTGGTCTAGTGGAAGGTGTCCTTGCCCATGGCAGGGGAGTGGAACTGGATGAGTTTTAAGTCCCTTTTCAACACAAACCAGTCTGTGATTCTATGATTCTGAGCAGGTGCAGCTGGACAAAAGTATACATCCTTCCACTTACTGCCACCTGAGATTGCAGCTGTGGTTTCTGACATATGGCAACTTTCCAGACACTTTCTCTTTGCTAATAGAAAGTGGGTTGAAATTGCTTGGAGAGAGAAAAGGTGTTAAACTGCTCATGTATTTCTGCCATTTGACTTGTTTGTTTAAATGTTGCTTTCTTTCCCATCTCCCTTTTTTCATCTTTCCCCTTACCACATTCATGTTCTCCCTACGCAAAAATGCTGAACAAAGAACAAGGAACCCTACAGCAAGTTTGAACACAGTTCTCTAAATTAATTTTTAATATTTAAAGTTCTCAGTGTACTATAAAGCACCTTAACCTGACCACAAGTTCCACACAGATGTTAACATAGCTTCATACTGAGCAAACTAGTATATAGAGTAAACATGGAGTGTTTCCCACTTTTGACACAGCAAAGCTGAAAAAACCCAGAAATTTCTCCCTCTCCCTGTTAGATTAAATTAAAATATATTATTTTCCCATATAACCCTACCTCACTTAACAAGTGAAGTAGTTTCTACACAGTGAGTCTCCCACAGAGACAAGGTAAAGTGAACTGACAAAGGCTTGGCAAATAACCCCTTGTCATCTTAATTAAGTGCAGTTGCTTTAGATACTGGCATGCATTATGTAGAAATGGCTCTAATTACACTGGTATGTGTTTTGTAACATAGGCCTTGGTGAAATCAAAATGGGTAAATGGGAAGTATAAGAATTTTTAGCATGGTTACGAAGAACAATGAATCAAAAAAAAGAAAGGAAGGTAGACAGGTGTTTAGAAGAAAACGTGGTCTTAAGGCAGCTATTAACTCCTAGTAGAAAACCTAGCATGGAAAACTGACAGTAAAAGGAATGTAACAGAGCTTTTTCCTTCATAATATTTCACTTCTTCATCAGCTACAGTCTCTTTAATTTTATTTTTTTTTTTTAATTAGATTTTCACAACAAGCCCTTCAGGACCAAATAGTGTCAGGCTTTTCTTTTTTTCTCCAGGTACAATTGCAAGATCTCACAGGCTTCATATAATGTTGCCAGTCACAGGTAAATTTGGGGCATTAAACTGGCATAACCCATTAGAACTCACTGTGCGCTTATGCTGGGTACTCCAGGTGAAATGGAGTCACTGACAACAGGGAGCAAGAGAGTTAAGAAGCAGCTGAGATAATGTGATATTTCCTGACACCCAGATATTTCAGTTCATTAGGTTTTTATTCTTCTGCCTTAAAAAAATAATCCACAAAACACTCACAAATTCTGCAAGATTTCAGATTATTCTGTTCTGGGATGCGTCTGATAGTATGAGATGCTGTAACCACAGGGCTTGCCAGAGATGAGGAACTCAGGCTTTTCAGAGGTCTTATTTTGTTGCTGTGTCAGGTTGCCACACAAGTTATGGGAGTACTTACTGTTCTGCAGCACCTGTTTCTCCCTACTTCAGTTTGCTTTCTCTTGTGAGCAAAGTCAGGGAAATAATCTTGGATAGTTCATCCTATCAGTTGATGAAAAAAAAGTGGTTGAATGCTATGGCATTCAACCTCTTTTTTGGAAATGAGATTTAGGCAAGAGGAAATGTTTTGAACTAGAGCAAAAGAGGGAGGTAAGCACCTAAAAGCTGATATTGCAATAGCTATGGTTTAAGGGGAATCTGGAATCCCATTTTAAGCTCTTTAAATACGGATAATGCTGAAAATCTGTCACTCCTGAGCAAGGAATCTCTTATTGTCACTAGGAAGTAGTAGAATCCATGCCTGCTGTAAATCAAGGTGGTGTTCAGAGCTACAGGAATATATCTTAGCTCATTTTGATACACGTTCTAGCTGCTTGTTTTCATGGCAGGGTTTTAAACAATAAGATGTTAACACCAAGTAACTGGTGAAGCATTCATCCGGATGAAACTGAAATTCAATTCCTTCCTTTGCTTGGGGGATGTAGATCACATCTCCTGCATCATGCTGAAGTGTTCTAATAATAGGAGTGCTTTTAAAGAGACCTTGGATGAGGGTTGTTGGACATTCATCAACAGCTGCCTCTTATCATTCCAGAGTGGTTAATCATTGTTGTGCTCAGCAGCCTACATATATTCATGATACTTAGACTTTTATATCAATGTAAGTATGTAAAATAAGTATGTTCATGTACAGAGGGAAACTAAATGCAAATGTTGGTTAGAGATTCTTCATTAATGAAACATACAGACTGGGTCACCAAAGAGTGAGAACTTTAACCCCTTGTTGGGGCAAGCAGCCAGGTACAGAAAATGGAACTTGAGCCAAAACCTCCAAATTTATGCATTTACATACATATAATGTATGTATAATGTATATAAATATATATGTAGAAAAATGGCACAACTCTCCCAAATTAAATTTCGCCTTTCACTCTGAAATTGATCTGTCTCATCCATCTAAGGATTTTGAAAGAGAGTCTGTCTCTGCATTTTCTTTCTAATAGAATCGACATAATACAGACAGAAAAAAGAATCCTAGTAGTCACAGTTGATCAACAGACCATAGCAAATCCGCAGGAGAAAAAAAAAAAGGAACTATTCCACTTTAAGATAGGAGCAGGGTACATAGAATTTTAGTGTGGTTGCCTGTTTACTAGTACTGTCTGTTTTGGGATTTGTGTGTAGATACCTTTATCTGCCTTTTACCTTGACCTGGTTTGAATAAAGAGCAACTAGAAAAGAACTTTCCTCAAGAGTGTGACATTCAGAAGCCTTATCAGTTACTGAACTCCCCATCACATTCTTCAGTGTTTTCCAAGAGAAAATATGAGCATGCCTGTGTTAAAGCAGCACAGGGACTAGGGTTTTTGAGAAGGAAAGTCTCTGGTGATCAGTGGTGGTCAGGTAGGGTCCTTGGTATGCAGCAAGACTTAGGGAAGCAGGGTTAAGTCTAGAAGATCACTCCTGAGTTTTAGCTGGTGTAATAGGGAGCGTTTACTGTGAGGGTGGTGAGGCACTGGAATGGGTAGCCCAAGGAAGTGGTAAATGCTCCATCCCTGGCAGTGTTCAAGGCCTGGTTGGACAGAGCCTTGGGTGATATGGTCTAGGGTGAGGCATCCCTGCCCACAGCACGGGGGTTGGAACTATATGATCTTAAGGTTCCTTCCAATCCAAACCATTCTCTTATTTTATGATTCTATGATTGTCTGTTCTTCTACAAAGATTTGGTGCCCCAAAAGATTTTTCAGTATTGCACCAACCATAAAGAAGCAGCAGTTTCTTGTTTTCTGGTAGTCAGTATGTTCCCTGGGGAGGATTATTTACAGTTTTTATCTGATGATTGCTTTGTATGTCAGGCAGTTCTGAGGACAGTAGCTACTTCTGGGCAATATTTTCATGGCAGTGGGCTCATATCACCTTCAGCAGCGGAACAGAATCTGTCTTGTATGCTCTTGATAACTGCTCTGCTTCTTGGCATACCATGTAATCGAGTGAACATTGCCTCCATTTGTCCAGGGGCAGCTGCTTCCACATTTTACAAGGAGCCCAGCTGAACAGTGCATCAGGAGAGTGTGCTCAGGGTGCGTACTGAATAGGGCACCTGGAGGATTTCAAATGGACTAATGCTTGACCTCTGGGAAAGAAACGTGATGCATAGGTTTATGAATATGCACGTAGTACAGTAACACTGAAGGAACTCATGCAGATACACTGAGGACTCAGAAGAGAGTAAGAACAAGAATGGTTTGTCTGGATAATAACTATAATACTGGGAAGCCTTAGCAAGTTTCTAATGCTCTAGGACACTGAAAAGATTTCTTATTTTCAACTGCAGACTTGAAATTATTTACTCCTTTTTCTTCAGTAGCTCTGTTAAATATTACTTTTAAATTCAATCACGTATTTTTTTAAAATGTGCTTTTAATCGACATATGTTTAGCAGTGTTCAAAAAACCAAAAGATCAAATGAACCATTGGTGACAAATAATTGTTTTCTTTCTTCCGTGTTCATCATAATCAAACCTGTTCCTTTACCAAGATGGTATTTTCAAAGTCAAAGTAAACTTTAACTGTTTTACAGTGACTTTTAGAGGGTAGAATTCACAGTTTATTGACAAACAGTATACATGTCCTTTGTAAATGCCGTAGTCCAGCATTTTTTTTTAACAGTAGGGATTTGCGAGGGCCTGGGCCTCAGCTGGTTTCTGCCATCTCGTGGCTACATGGAGTCACTACCTCAATGCTTTTAAGTCCCACTAACTCTTAGTAACCAATATTCTGAATAACTAAGCAAGATCACAGAATCAGAGAGAGGGCTGGCAGCGACCTTTGGATATCATCTGGTCCTTCCAGCCCCTCTGCTCAAGCAGCAAGTTGCCCTGGACCATGTCCAGACAGCTTCTGAATGTCTCCAAGTAGGGAGACTCCACCAGCTCTCTCGGCAGCCTGTGCCAGTGCTTGGTTACTTGCACAGTGAAAAAAGTGCTTCCCGGTGTTCAAAGGGAACCTTCTGTGTTTCAGTTTGTCCTTCTGGTCCTGTCACTGGGCACCACTGAGAAGAGTCTGCCTCTGTCCTCTTTGCACTCTCCATTCAGGTATTTATACGTATTAACAGATCTCCCCTGAGCCTTTTCTTCTCCAGGCTGAACAGCCCCAGCAATTTCAGCCTTTCCTCATAGGAGAGATGGTCCAGTCCCTTGATCATCATGGCTGCTCACTTGGACCCTCTTCAGTATCTCCATGTCCCTCTTGTACTGCACAGCCCAGATCTGAACTCCAGATGTGGCCTCAGCAATGTTGAGAAGAAGGAAAGGATCACCTCCCTTGACCTATTGGCAGTGCTTCTCCCAGGATACAATCAGCCTTCTTTGCCACAGGTGCATATCACTGGCTCATGTTCAACTTGGTGTCCACAACAACTCTTAGCTCTTTTTCTGACAAGCTGCTCTCCAGTTGGACAGCCTTCAGTATGCACTGATGCACAGGGCTGTTGTTACCCAGGTGCAGGCCTTTGCAATTTCCCGTGTTGAAATTCATGAGGTACTTGTAGGGAGTAACTCACGAGTACTTTTACAAAGGTTCTATTTAAGAAAGTATGAGATCTGTTGAAGCTTTTCATAGGAAAAACAGAAAAAGCTTTTCACATTCGGACACTTAATAAACTCACTCTCTTTTACATGTATTTTACTGGGTGATTGACAGCTACCACAGATTATTTTTTGTCATGTGGCTGAACTAAAAATACTGGATAAAAGCTATTTGTATATTTTAAAAGTCTCTTTCCTATTTTCCTGGTGACCAATAATGCATGGACTTGTTAGCCTTAGCCTTTTCTCCACTTGAAGCAATTACCTTAGGTCTGTCCCTGCAAGGCTTTCTTCCTTATCTTTTAAACCTCTGCCTCTGACAAAAGTTCTCAGGTGTGTTCAGACTGTCAGGCACACACTGTTACTGCATAAGACTTCTTCCTGTAAAGAAACCAGTTAAAAATTGCATGTGGGTCTTGCATGTTCCAGGAACATGAGTGGTAGAGAGAAGGTCTAGCCACGAGGGAGTTTGTTTTCAAACATCTGAAAGAAGAATCAGAGTGGCCTTCACAGTGTTGAGGGAGGAGCTGAATCCCTATGAGGAACTAAAATCACTTGCCCATTTAGTGATTCAGGACTGTCTTGCTGCTTTCTGTTTATCATCAAGCATTTGAAACTTGTTTTGCATTACACCTCCAAAGCATTAAGTGGCTTCCTGTTGATGCATAATGACTTGATCCCTATTAGATGCTGGATCAAAGCAAGAGTCAGGATTTCAGGAGTCAGGATTTCAGGTCAGAGTGTTCCAGAATGAGATTATTTTATGGAACAGATGATGATTTAAGGATTAAACAATCCTTCAATAATCCTTTTACCATGACAAGTATGCGATGCCCATTTTTCAGATATGAAGCACATCCAAGTGAAATAGGGAGTTGATCACTCGTGGTTTGTTAACACAGGAGGGACACATCCAAAACCATATAAGGAAACAATGGGAAAAGCTAAAAATAGAAGGCTAACTTTATAAACGTTCACCTTAAAGATCATCTCCCTTGACATAATCTCTGGAAGATACAAATGTACCTAAAAGTGAAAATCAAAAACCACTCAAGTCTCTGGCTGTCACCAAAGTTATATGCACAAAACTTCAAGTTATCTGCTAGCGTGCAGAATACCCACTGTTCACCATCAGGTGGCTTATGGCAGCAAAAGTGATGTTTAATGAAATGGGAGGAGGAGCTATGTTTTCCTTGATCAAGCTTTTGAAACAGCATTTAAGGAAAAAGCAGATAGGACAAACACTGCAATGAATCAAGCTCTGAACAACTTTGTACTTAAACAAGTACATTTTCCTTTTTATTTTATAAGAAGTTTACTGTTGAAAAATTGGTATGTATTAAAGCAGACACATTATACACATAGATTAAACATTAGATAGCAAAACCTTACGGAATGAGCACTAGTAGTTGCATTGTATAGGGTTTACAATCAAAGATATACTTAAAACCCCTCAAGAATTAATGTACTTTTCAAGGTAAATTAGGCACAAAATTTAGCTTGTAACTAGCTCTGCAAGCATCTCGCTGTGGTTTCACTGGTACAAAGTATTACAAGTGATCAAAAACGTAAGCTAACTTTTAAAATTGTTAAAATTTTATTCATACTATGTGCTGAAATAGTACAAATGTATACAACACTCACCTCTGTTAAAAACGCATCTCTAATAGGGACTATAAAGTAGCATCAAAGGGCTAACCAGGAAACTACCCCTTTATTTGGGCTCACAATACAACATAAATGTATGGCTTTGCTTTGTGGGCATATTTGAAATTGAGAAAGTCCTACAAAAGAGGGGAAGAAACAGAAAGATATTTTAAATGAATATGAGCTAAAAGAGCAATATTTGAAAGCAACGTTGTTAATAAGGAAACTAGCTGGTACCTGACACAGACGCCTCCCTCAGGCTTCTGAATAGGATGCAAGATACAGTGTGAAATTTTAAAGAATGAGAGACTGTCTCACAAAAAACAAAAAAAATTAAAAAAAGAAATCCAAGTGATTTGCTGCGAAGTTTTAGCTTAAATGAGGTTTTAGCCTAAATGAGCTTTTAGCTTAAACGAAGTTTTAGGTTAAAAAGAATTACTAATTTGCAAGAAATGAGAAGGCAACAGCAAGTTTGTGTGGACCATAATAATCTTACTTCACACAATAATCTTACTTCACACAGGGATCTTCTAAATATCCATATTAGAAAAGTGATTAAAATACCAGATTTTCTTTAATCTTCTGTTAGCAAAATGTATTGCTGAAAGTTTTCCTTTTTTCGCTTGTTTAAAACAAGCCCCATTATGATTGCCACAGAACTACAAGGAACTGCATACTTTCTAGGGGTGCATTTTTACTGCATCATACAGAAATTGCTTTGTAGGTAAAAATAAACATCTTAAAGTCTTAATGATGTTTTTGATTACCAGAAACATGAAAAGGAATGCACTGAAGCAAGATGATAACAAAGTGTATCATGCAGTGTTTTGGCTTAATGCATACAGTGTTTCAAACCAATGATATGACTGGAGGGTGGGGGGTTTAGTCTATTACATTCACATGAAATCATGGAGAATTAAAAATGTATGTGAAGGCAAACTGTGGAAACGTGAAGAGCACTGGGATGCCTAACAAAAGGGTGCCAGATGTGTTATTGTTTCTAGCATGCAGAGCTAACGCTTGAAGGCCTATCACAGCAGTATATGCTACTGCTATTTCTAGTTCTTTACATTACTGCTTTGTTCATGCTGGCTGTGGTCTGATCACAGTCAGCAAGTACTGTATGGCGTTAGGAAGTTAACCCACAATCTCTGCAGGTTCAGTGACCAACTTAGATCCATCCCATGCTGTCTTGAACTGTTCAGGAACCGGAAATTCTTTCTGATAAGAAACAAAAGCAACAATGGTGGTTAAATAAACAGTGGATACCTCATGAAAACTGGCAGAATACTGTTAGTGCTACATGACTGAGAAAGCATTGATAGCTCAGACATGCCAGGATTAGAGAGAAGCCTTCTTCATTACCCTAGGAAGCTATTTTACAATGCCACACAGGAAAAAGCCTTATTGCTACCCAGTTTCAAATAGTCTCGCTAGGGTACTACTTTGTAATAATCCCTCTCACACCGTTATTTGGAACAACTAAGTAAAATAAGCCTCAGAAATGACTTTAGATTCCGTCAGTGGCTGGTTTGGAAGACAGTAGGAAAGATTTAGATATGGACATTTAACGAGGAATCTAATTTTAAGGATGAAAACAATATTACAATGTGAAAGAATAAAATAACACACACACACAAACTATCATTTTAAGTGTAATACACTTCAAAAGATTCAGCATCACTTGTGGAGTACACAAACAGAAGCAGAGCATCTAAGAGAATCTCCTTCTATTCCATGTATTTGGTGAAAGGATGGGAGATGTTGGGTCTTTCTCTGTCCAGTAAACAAAATACAATGTGAAGAGAAGGGTATTGTTTTTAATTCAGACCTCAAATAGGTGTTTCCATAGCTAGTAATTTCAGATGTTATGGTGATTTGAGGTGAGACTGGTCAAAAGCAGTTTTTTTTTAAGAAATACGTGAATATGCTCCCACTGAAAATCAT
The DNA here is from genome assembly GCA_039877255.1 of Loriculus beryllinus. Taxonomy (NCBI): domain Eukaryota; kingdom Metazoa; phylum Chordata; class Aves; order Psittaciformes; family Psittacidae; genus Loriculus; species Loriculus beryllinus. Next base: position 1,208 of record JBCJKH010005938.1, on the reverse strand, counting down.
TCCCTTTTTTAGTTATCTGAAGCTGGCATCCAGCTGTCACTTTTGGAAATGCAGAACATGAGAATTCTCTGATATGTGTCTTCTTTTATAAAGCTTAAACCCTTTTACCAAACCAAATTCCAGCCCAAAAGAGTAATGAGAAATTTAAATTCTGTCTATGGCAATTCAGTGCAATTTCAACACTGCTCTGTTGAGGTAACTAGGAAACTATTACAAGTGTCCTTTGCCTGCATGATCCCTTGGAAGTGTGTGAAGTGCCAGAGCAGGACTTTACTAGAACTGCAAGTGGGCATAGTATGAAAATCTTACTAGAACAGAAAAGGAGCCAAGAAAACGCACATGTTTAAGTATCTTTTAAGGATGTATGTTAAAAATACTAAGATGTACTACAGATGCTAGCCATCCACCAACAGCTCTGGAAAAAGAAAAAAGTATTATTTAATCTGTAGTAGTATTATATTTATCTTTGTTATCTTAGCATCATCAACTTCAGGTTTGAGTGCTTTTGTGTGAGGTGAGTTTCCTTGGGAAATGATGTTTAGATGTCAAAAAAAGAAAATTAAATGGACAGGAGATGAAGGCATTAGGGATCAAAATGGGAAGAAAGAACATCATGTCTGATCTTTGAAATTCCTTTATGACCCAGAAAATGAGGAGTTCTTCCTGCACTGATAGCTGAGATAGCTGTACATAGAAATTCAACTGTTTTAGATAATTATTTGGTGATGTGGTATGTGTAGTGTATTAGTCTATTTCCTAGCATTTTAAGTGCTGTTAGCTACCAAGACTGGTGGGGACGGAGGAGGAAAGCTTTAAAATATCTCACTTACATAATCACCATCTTGGGGGATGAGGATTTTCATTTCGGATGACTTGGCACTCACAATCTCACAACCTAATGATTCCTCACTGAGGTAGATGTGGCAGCCCTCTGTTTTGTTAATAGAAATGGTTGGCACTTTCCCCATCACCTGCAAAATAAAATCTACTTAGTATCAAACTTAAAATGCACATAAAGATACTGTTAATATAATTTTCAGTGCCTGCCAGGTCTAATTTTGACCAACAACATAGAATCATAGAATAGTTAGGGTTGGAAGGGATCTTAAGATCATCTAGTTCCAACCCCCTGCCATAGGCAGGGACACCTCACACTAAACCATGCCAACCAAGGCTCTGTCCAACCTGGCCTTGAACACCGCCAGGGA
>JBCJKH010005933.1:3659-17444 GCA_039877255.1 Loriculus beryllinus | reverse complement strand
TGTCACTAAGGGCCTCATGCACATAGTTTGTGAGTGCTTCCAGGGACAGTGACTCCACCACTGCACTGGGCAGCCTGTGCCAATGCCCGAGCATTGTGAAGAAATGTTTCCTAATGTCCAATCTAAACCTCCCCTGGCACAACTAGAGGCTGTAACCTCTTGTCCTGTCACTGGCTAACTGGGAGAAGAGACTGACCCCCGCTTCATCCTCCTTTCAGGTAGTTGTAGAGAGCAGTAAGGTGTCCCCCCTTGAGCATTCTCTTACCCATCAATGTTGCTCTCATTTGGAGAATGAAAAAGGAACACTGGCATTATCAGATTGATATGATTTTTCTGTAAGGAGATCAACATCTTAAATGTGGATTTGGCTTTTCTTTTACAATTATCCTCAAATTCCTGTGCTTTCTCATGCTGTTTTGTTGATGTTTGGTTGTTTAAGTACATGAACATAAAGGAGCTGATACTTGACAGCCTCTGCTCACAGTGCAGTTTTTGCAAGACTCTCTCTATTTCCTGTGCGTGCTGTGTCAGACTGCCTGGCAGAAGTTAAAAGAAAAATACTGCTGCAGGTGTGACAAGAACATCTCTGCTCAAAACAGAAATGAGTCTTTCTGTGACTTGGAATTATGCTTGTGACATACTTGGCAGGCTAATGAGCATTCAGGGTGGAGATGATTTTGTATTCTGTCCTATTTCCAAAGTAAATCTATGTCTAAGGCAAAGTGAGCAAGCAGCTGAAATATCCTCACGATGTCACAGTTGGTAGACTCCTGAATCAGGAAGGGGGTGTGGGCTGCAGGGTTATTTTTAATGAAGTGCTTTTTATTGCTTCCAGTCTCTGAAGAGTACTTTTTAAGCAGTCAGAGTGACAAGAAAGCCAGGATCAGAAGTGAATTTGATATGAATTGCAGTGAAACATAGCAGCCCAGAGTCATGTGGCTGAGGTGCTCTGTTGTCTGCAGCAGAGAGAAAAACTTTGAGAAGAAGCCCAGACCCAGTTTTCCCATCTGATAGAATTGTAATGAATAATTCAGCATGGCAAATGCAGCATATCTGAGTCACTGAGGCTTGAGGAACAGAAGAGCACCGCTAGGCTAGGCTTTGCACCCTTGAAAAGGTAAAAGTGTCAGCCTGGAGCTCCTTAAAGCCTAATCAGTCAGCACAGTACTTTGTGTTTGATCTTTGGGTTACGGTCAGTGTCAGCTTGTTTATTAGGGGTATGAAGATGTCTGGTTTCAGTGTAGAAATTAATATTCAATTGAATTGAAGCCCTGGAATATTGCAGTCAAATCTTTAATAACACCAGTAATTAGAATTTAAATGTCTAGTCTATCCACCAGTTGTTCCCCCTTGTGTTTTCTGGTCAGTAGCCCAGTTTATGCATTTCCACATTCAAAAGAGATGGTTTGAAATACAGTGATTCATTAACATTTTGTAATCTTTTTTCTCCTATGTCCTTGTCTGCTGCCCTTGTTACTGATGTAGCATGCTTTTCCTTATTTTGCTGACTGTATTCTGCAGGAGGCACACTATGTGTTGCTTCAGGCACTTGTGTATTTCTAAGGAGGACTTCAGAAAGGTTGGGAAATAATATTACAGGAGTAAGGTAACAGTGAGCAACCTGTAACACCTGAAAATATTGGCTACTCTGTGGTCTGGTGCCATGTTTGGTAATGCTTCAGTGTTCAGATGTGTATCTGCATTTTCAGTTTTATTGAAAGCTAATTTAGAATCACTGGGCTTGAAGGAACTAAAGCTGATACAGTTCCACCCCCTCGTCATGGGTAGGGACACCTTCCCCTAGATCGTGTTGCCCAAGGCTCTGTCCAACCTGGCCTTCAACACAGCCAGGGATGGAGCGCTCACATCTTCCTTGGGCAGCGCATTCCAGTGCCTCAGCACCCTTACAGTAAAGAATTTTTTCCTAATATCTAATCTAAAGTCATTCCTCCTTGTCCTGTCACTACATGCCCTTGTAAAAAGTCCCTCTCCAGATTTCCTGTTGTAGCCCTTTTAGGTACTGGAAGACTTGGATATAAGGTCTCCCTTGAGCCTTCTCCAGTTTAGCAGATTCATGGAGTATTTGAATTGGGGAATCAAAGCTGATGCAATTCATGGAGTACAAAGTATCAGGTGGCAGCTAGGATTACATTGTCAATAATTCAAATACAGTGATTTCTTGCTTTGCTGGTACTGATCAGCATGTTTTAACTCTCATCCTTGTCTTGCTTAGTCACAGTTAAAATGGCTTTCTTGGTGCCAGAGCTGCCTGTGTATCTTATGGTTTGCATGTTATTGTTTTCCCCTCATTTGTCTGATGAAAATCATCAAGCATTCAGACTGTTCCTGTAATTTGAACAACTTGCACTTATTTTTATTTTTTTATACTTGCTCTGCAATTGCTAAAGTTGCAAAGATGGAACTAGGCTTTTTGGGTTCATTTCACCTTAATAATTTCAATTATAGAATCTTAGAATTGTTAGGGTTGGAAAGGATCTTAAGATCATCTAGTTCCAACCCCCCTGCCATAGGCTGGTTGAAGTGGCTGGTTGAAGTTAGCCTGTAATTCTGTGAGTCCCATTAGCTTTTCTCAATCTTATAATTTACTTGTTCTTCATATTGTTTCTTCATGTACAGTATGCAGATACTGGAAACAGTTAGATGTGTAAGCTTGTTAAATCATTGTTTTCAAAGGTTTTGTTTCTGATCCAGAAAGAATGAGCTATGCTCATTGAAAAGAAAACAAAATACGTTTGGTAGGAATTCCTGTTGATCACTTTCGTAAGAGCTGTGATTGATTTTAATGTGATTAATATTGAGATATAAATTTATGTAATAATAAAGAGAGTGAGAATTCATTGGAAAAAATACTGAAGGGCAGTGCAGGATCTAAGTAGCTTGTTGTGTGCCCTTAAATGAGTGAGGCTACAGAATGCAGAGGTTATAAGGAGGGTGTTTTCTGTCTTTGAAGAAGGAAGAAGCTGCTGTTTCTAGCTGCTAACTGATGCTGTAGGTTACCCTGCTTGGCTTTTACTCCTATCTCATTAGAGGTAAATAGCGTCTGACTTTTTAAAGGTTACTGTTTAGTTCAGACTTAGTCATAGACCAGAGTCTGTTCTTCCTTCAGAACTGCAGTTGGGTGGAAGGAGAGGCTGCCAATGGATTGAAACTGGGGGATGTTTGCAGGGATACCTCATCTTTTCTGAAAAGGGTTGGGATGATGGGCAGCATAATTAACCTTGAATTTCAGTGGCTAGACATCACAAATCAGAGTACTTTTTGCCCTGAGATGAGCTGAAATGTTGGCTTTAGGATGGTCTTATGTCATTAAGCTGTCATCTGCAACCAGCTCAATAAGTGACAGGAGAAAGCTTAGGTTGTAAGGAGTTACAGCAGTACTGGAAACCCATGTGAGTAGAAGGAATAGCTTTGTAGAACTGAGTATCTAAAGGAAAAGAAATGGGTGGAAATAAAGGCTATGTGTGATTGACTTTGTGGTTTTCAAGCTCAGACTGCAACTGTGCTTGTTCAGTGCACAGGCTGTGAGTCAGCTGGTCTGTGAGTACAGTTACCTCTGTTTCCCCAGCCTGAGCCTTTCAGTGTTACTGTGCATTGGTGGAAGGTAGAAGAGGGTTGTACAATTAAGTGGTACAAGGCTGGAATTTTAGTGCTTGGAGCTTTGTTCTCCTTCACAGGTGTACGAGACTTACTCCCTAAAAGCTCTTGGGTAGCACAAGGAAAAATTTCCAAGCCATCTAGTTCATGATCATCTTACCCTCTTCAGGATTTAGTCCTGTTTGATTCATAGAAAGGAGAGCAGTCAGCCTAGTCAGCTTACTCTTTAAAATGCCAAATTTACTTTGAAAAGAAAGGATAGTTCTAGCTCTTTGCCTGATAACAGCTAAACCTGAGTGATTTGGAACCATGCTGAAATGTACCTATGGTGAAATCACTGCCTCTTTTAACCTCAATTAATATCAATCCTCGAGAATGAAAAAATAGTGCAAATGATGCTAGTGATCCTCCTTGTAATGGCTCTTTTCCGAACGTGTATGTCCAATTTCATAATTGCAAGTGGAGTCTTTTAGTGAATACAAATAAAATTCTTGTAATGCAGTGTTTTACTGCCCTTCATATTTTTGTACCAAACAAATGGTTTATTCAATCTCATGTTTTATTTTTAGCTTCCTCAGCACTCGTTACCTGATTTATAATCATTAATGTTGCTTTATATATTTATTACATAAAGACTAACAAACCTTACAAGGTCTGTGGCTTTCAGTGACAGGACTGCAAATAGATCTATAAATCCAGCAAATTACTTTGGTCCCAAACAAAAGGTCCTGTGTGGTGAATGTTCCTATTAATGAATATGTAATTATTCTCCTTTGGAATCTGATCATAGTTACAGTGGTTTGCCTGGTTTTTAAACATTTCAATCTAGACTATTGTAGATACACCAATATCAAATTTACCTTGAGGTATGTTTGCATAAGTTGCAAATACTTTGCAAATCTTGAGATGAAATCCTAGCTCTTCTGAAGTTGCTGAGAAGTTTGCCATTCACTTCTGAGGCAAGAATGTCTTTCCCATTAAATACATGGGTAAAATAAGTTGCAGAATAATATAGCGAGGCATATGTGTATGTCTGATCTCTTGTAAAAATCCCTTTGACTAATCTTGCTTCTCTTCTCGTCTGTTGTGACTGGGCCCTTCCGAAGTGCATCCTTCATTTACATGAGGTTATTGCTGCTGTTGTGGAGTCCTAAATATATACAAGAGATGTGAGAAAAAGGAGAGGAAGGAATAAGATATTTTGCAACAAGTTCAGCTTCTTATTGCAACTGACATGGCTTCTCTAAGATAGGAAATATTGCAGCTGTTGCTATCTAGTCTGCATAATTTTGGCTTGAATGGGTTTCACTCCCTTTTACAGATAAGTGTGACAAAACAGGGTGAATAGTTTGTTTACATTTCAATTTAAAAAGTATGTTTGATGGTAGCCACCTGTTAACCTCCTGCTCCTGAGTAGTATGGTCTGGAGTAGAGCAGTGTCTGTTCCAGTAACACCTTTTGTGTGTCATCAGCCATCCTGCGACTTGAGTGATGAAAGAGGATGATCCACTGCTATTCTCCAAGGCTCTTACTCTACCTGCAAACACCCTCCTGTGCCCTTGCTGACAAATACACATAGCATTTGCAGTAAATCTCCCAAGTTGAATGTTGAAGCAAAATGTCAGCATGGTATTGGCAGAGGTAGGTCATGAATACTGCCTCTGGGCTGCGAAGTTTCTTGCTTGAAAGTCATCAGTAGCAGAATCAGTAGCAGAAGTTCCATAACCCAGCATTTCTCATGCCAACAAATGGAGGAGGGAGTCCAAAGCTATGAATAGACTTTCCTGGGTAATTGCATCCTGGAAAAGATGAGCAACTGCTGTTGAGCACAGTTTGTCCCATTTGGGCCTTTGAAGGAACCTCTTCAAGGCTCTGGAGTTTGAGGTACCTTCTTGCTGTTCGGATTTATCCAGAGACCCTAGAAATTACAGTCAGCTTTTTACATCATTTATTGTGCTTTTGGTTGGTCAGCTTTTGATTATACAAAGTGATTGTGGGGAGAGAAATCAAAGTAATTGATACTGAAGCAAATTTTTATAAAATGGCTGGTTTTGTTTGCAGCTGACCTTTACCTTTTGCACAAAGCAGTTTACAGTCGCTTTTTTTGCAGTGGTCTTTGTTTCAGCTTTATAGCTAAGGTGGGTGTGAAGTTGCCATAGCTACTGGGCATTACGCTGCCTTTATGTGGGCTCCAGAGTATGTTCCAGGAGGATCAGGTGCAACTTCTGAATAATTAATAGTGTCCGGGAAAAGGGAATTGGATTTTTCTTTTACAGGGTTTTCTTTTCGTCATTCTCTACAGTTACTGTAATCCCAGGAAAGTCCCATATGGCATCTGAAATAATCTGTTTTCTTTATTTTAGTATATTCAGGCATTGTTAAATATAGTTGTTCCCTTTTAAATATTCTCTCAAATATAAACATTCTAGGGAAGGTTTATAATGTAATTCGTTGTCAGTGCCATTGTCCCTTCTGCAGCTTGTCTGTGTTGACAGAGTTGGGGATGCACACTTCCCATAGGGCTTCTCTGCACGCTCCAGAAAATACCAGGCGACTTTGATTTTCTCCCATTTAATAGAGACAGATCTGTCGATGCCGAGCGGATGAGTGAGCAGATGGATTTTCATGGGTGACTTGGTCGAATCCGTTCATGTTGCCTTATCGGGTGTACATTCTACAATGATGTTCAGCAGGCTGTTACAGAACACAAAAACACTGCTTTATATACAGGTCTGTGTTACTGCAGCTTCTCGCAGCCTGTTAAATGCATGTGAGGCACAACTCTTTGGAGATAAGTGACTGTGGTGATTTCTTGTTCTGACAAAATGCCCTATCTCAGTGCCAAGGAGTCCTGGCAGCTCCTGGTATACCTCCTTCTGAATTCAGGCTGCAGAAATTACAGAATTGTTTAAGTTGGAAAAGGCCATTAAGGTCATAAATCTGACCATTAACCCAGCACCGCCAAGTACACCACTAAAACTGTCCCTAAGCACCACGTCTATACATTTTTTAATTACCTCTAGGGATGGAGACTCCACCACTTTGCTGGGCAGCCTGTTCCAGTGCTTAACAACCCTTGTGAAGAAATTTTTCCTAATATCTAGTCTAAACCTCTCCTGGCACAACTTGAGGCCATTTCCTCCTGTCCTATAATTTGTTACTGGGAGAAGTGACCGATACCCACCTCACTACAACCTCCTTGCATCCTGTTGTTCATACATTTTAGTATGTAGGCAAAGAAGCAAGGAGTGACTCATGCCTCAGTAGTCTAGGGGTGGGAAGTTTTTGCCGAAAGAAGTGAATGGTGCTGTAATGGCAGCTCCACACTGTAGGGAAAGTTTGGGTGTGTTCTGGCAGACTTTTGGAGGTCTGTCTCCGTACTTGCTCCAGTGAGCTAGAGGGGGTGCTAAAGCTGGAGACATGACAAAGATTTTGTCATTTGTCACACAGTATTGCCACTGGGTTTCAGGCAGCAGTCTTATTTTCCAAGTTTCCTTTTCTTTTAAATGAGTTACCCCCAAGAGCAAAATGAACAGGAATCATTGCACACAAACCCTCTTCTGGTACTGCGTAGCTTGGCTCAGACTGAATTTACCTTCTAATATCAGCTAATCTCAGACCTGACACATGCTGGTAAAAAAAACGTAAATGTTCAGACAAGGGTTGAGTGCTCTGCATTAAATCAGGGTCATGAGGCTTAATTGATTTATTTATATTTTTTTAGATGCAGAAACCAATGTAACTCTTCCTTTCCCAGCACTGGTGTATTAAATTAGCTTGAAATATTTGTGAGACTGATTCAAAACTCAGGGTTGCTACATCTTTAAATAATACTCTGAAAGTTCTAAAGGGGTGTGCATGTATTTTTTTCCTTCAGTTGACATGGTTAGGGGCAAGCCTGCTGGGATTTGAACTGTTTCAGAGCTACACTGAAAGTAAAGCATAGAGACTAAATGACCTTTATCATTGGCACTCTAATAGAGGTCTGCTTCGATCAGAGGACCTGGATTTTTCTGTTAATGTGTTTCTTAGAAGCTCTTCTAAGCATTCCAGTAACTTACTACATCTTGATTGCTGCCTCTAAGGTGCATTTGTGTCAATGACAGCCTTGGTGACATTAGTCATGGAGATGATGCAGAAGTCCACGAGTTATATTAGCTTTTGAGAATCCATTGAAGATACTGTGTTGTCAAGTTACTGGACACCTGAGTTTTGGGACTGAGAATCGATGTCTTTGGCTGGGGAAAACCAGGTTTGTTTCTGTAGTGGAAGGGAGCCAAAGATGACTGCTTGTGCTCCAAGATTTGTTCTTGCCGTCTAAACATTGGGTTCTAATAAACATCTGCCATGGTCACAAGTTCTCTACTCTGACATCCATAAGCTGTCTTTCTATACTAGCATTACTTGTAATCTGTGTTCAAAGCATCCATATAGAAATGGGGTTTCAATGTTCTGCCCATCTTGGGAGTATAAGTAGAACTTACATTAACATTGCAGAAATTAATTATCTTTTTGTCCTGACATTGCTTGATGGCCAGTGTCTAGCACTCAGCACCACTTCAGTGTTGTACTTTGAATCTTTTTTGTGATTTTTCTTTTAAGACATCTTTCATTCCCCTAAGTGAAAAAATTTATCGTGATTGTTTATGCTGGTAAAAACGTAATCTTTCACAGTCCAAATGTGCAACTAAATGCCTTGTGCTGTGTGAAGCATGGTATGTGATCAGTTATATATTAATCTGATATGAAAACAGCTGAGTATCACACTTGCAATGGGATGGCTCTTCTGATGTCTTGAATCACCAACACTCCTGCTTGGAGAGGGTCTGGATGGGGTATGTGTGTGTCTATGACTGCCTGCAGACTGTGAAACAAATCCTTACTTCCGACTTCATGCTGTGGGAGTGGTGCTGCTCTATATGAAGCTGCTTTAATGGAACAGGAAAGCTAACAGCTTGAGTTCCTGACTTGTGCCAGGCTTGTGCTGTTGCAGCTACACAGATGCCAGTACCAAACCTGTCTGGTTTCCTATTGCTGTGGGTTTAGTTGTTGGGATGAGGGGACAGGATGCCACACAGAAATCCCAGATGTGTGATTAGGTGCTTAAATAAGTGCCTGTGGAGATACAAAACATCAGGTGTTCAAGACTAAGTTGTCTAGAAAATGGAGACATGCTATGCTGCTGCTAATACCAGTTTGCTTTGATAACATCTGTCTGGGTTACACCAGTTACTTAAAGGTTCCTCAGTGCTGAAAAGAGATTGTTAAAGTGGGAGGAAGTAAAATGAGTAGTTGGCAGATAATGCACAAGAAAAGAGCAAAACAACCTAGGAATGTGTTTGGGAGTGGAGCTGAAGCATGGGAAAGGAGGACATTAGCTCTTTTGGTCAGTGCTTTTGTAGAGGATGGACTAGTTTGTGAAAGAAACTTTTTTTTCCCCTTATTTTTCCTGATCTTTTGAATCAAACCTCTCAGTGTAAAATCCTAAAGATAAAAAATCAGACTCTGTATTGAGCTGGCTCTGGAGACAGTAGGAGTTATTTTCTCACTGAACTTCTATTGTGGGAAAAGTCTGAATTTTGTTCACTCCATCTTCTTCCTCTCCTTTTTCATGTTCAACCTCCTCCCCTTTACGTTTTGGTTTTTTTTCTTTTTAGTGACTGCGGTCTGAAAAAACCCCAAAGAGTGGTGCTACTGCTAGATCTACCTGTAGTCCCATTAGATTTCTATTTAACAGAAAATCAGAATCTGCTTTTTTTTGATGACTTCTGAAAACCAACAAACTAGTGCCACTTGCAGATGCTGTTCCTATTACCCCTTGTTTTCTGTGCTGCCCAGCTGATAGCCTCTATTACTTTTGACTGTAGATTTTCTTCCAGGAGTTTTTCAAAGGCTTATGTGCAAAGCAGTGCAAACAAGGGGATTTCCTATTCACATGGTTTCATCAAACAGCTCTAATGCCTTGGGAACTATATAGAATTATTGCTATTCTCAGTGAGAGGTGTTCAGTGTGCGGGGGAGGTACTAAATATGCTGGTATTATTAATATCAATTAATAATCAATTAAAAAGACTGATTGTGTTCTGGAAATTTTGGGGAGCAAATAAGTGTGGTGGAAAAAGTATCCAAAACAAAGGTTTTGAATCTAGACTGGAGTATTAGATGGGTTTTTCTGGGTTTTATGATAAAAGCGTTCCAGCTGTCTGTGCGTAACTTGACACATGCATTCTATTGGCTTTCAGTACCAGGTGTTGTATGTCTTGAGTTCTTTTGTAAAGATAACCAGTACATAATATATACATCTTCAAAAGACATATTTCCATGAATACAATACATCATTGTTAATAGACACTTTTCTCCTATGCGCTTATGATGGAAATTTTTTTTGTGCAGGTGGTAACTCCTGACAACAGTTTTGGTAATAATGTGTGTTGCAGGTAGGAGTAGCTGCAACTGGAAGCACCTGTGAGGCTCCTCAGAACCTCTGGCTGTCACTCCAGAGTAGGCACAAGCATTGTGGCACAGAAGCCCATAAAGTCCCAGAGGTGGACCATACTAGTATGCAAGAGCTGTGCAAGAAGATAGCCAGAACATTTGCCAAGCAGGGAAAAGAAATGGGATGAGGAAAGACAGGGTGATGATGGGGGTCCTGGCTAGCAGGAGTGGTAAAATGGAGTGGGCGAAGGCTGGGACAGCCTCAGGTGGAGGTGTTTGTAAGGGGACTCTGCAGGGGTTGGTGACCAGGATTATAAAATTGCAGTGGGTTCAAATTTGTGAGTGACACACTGGTGCTGTATGAATGATGAGGGCATGACCATCAGACTGCGCAGCCTGATCCGTAGGAAATGTGGATCCGTTTATTGGCATAGTTCAATACTTCAGTGTCAGGCATGCACACAAGCTCTGGACATGACAGGCAAGGCACAGAGTGCACGCTATTTAGCATGCAGTAGTGTTGCTGATCAGAAAAAGTGCACTCCTCAGGGAATGGTAGGAGTGCACACCAGCACTTTGCCCATACCAGAAAACCCCAGTACTGGTGATAAAGGAGCACAAATTCTGCAGAGGTGCCCTGCTGAGAGGCATGGAGACCTCGTAAAGAAATTTTGTCTAGTTTATCTGGCAGATTATAAATTATCAAAAAAAAAAAAAAATTTTTTTTTAAAAAAAAAAAAAAAGAACGCCACCAAATCCCACCTGAGTATTTAAGAGCTTCTTAATACAGTGAAAATAGGCATGATGAGAACCAGAGCCTGCAACAGGAAAGCAGCTGAATTAAATAAAGTTACACACTTTCAGCCAAGAATGATTAATCATTGGAAGGAGTTCTCAAAGTAAGGTATTTTCCCAGGCACTGTCTAATCAAATGTGATTAACTGGGTTTTGTGAAGAAGTAGCAGGTTAAAAAGCCTGTGGCACGTAGGAGGTCAGCCTAGCTGATGTAATTCCTTTAAAGCCTCAGCTCAATAACCCTGTGAAAATTTTATGAAGGTGATATTATGGATTTCAGCTTACTGAAATTGTGGAAGAGTCATCACCTTCACTTGAATGTGAAAATATCCAGTCTGGCTTTTGGATTTCACTGGGAATAAATAATTAATATTTGCATAGTTCTTTCTATTAATAAACTTTCACTCTTGCAGGAAGGCACATGTAATCTAAAGCCAAATAAACAAGCATAGAGGCACGGCCAAGTGAATCAGCAGGAGACCTGGAGAAAACCCAGTGTCTCCTGGATCTTTGGCTGAGACAGGAGTGTTTTCTTGGGGGGACACAGGTGTCCAGAATCCAGCATTCTCTCCAGGCCATATAATTTCTTAACTCCAGAAGGCCAAACATGACAACATGAATTAATTCTAGAATATCAAAAAACCTTTTCTGATGAAAAGCATGAGGTATGCAAAGAAATTCATATTTATTTACTGGTTGATATTTTAAATATATTTTTATATACATTTAAAAAAATAGGCCTACATTTACCATTGTGATTTCTATGTAAATAGCAGGCAACACTTCTGTAATGCAGGTGTTTCTCTTCATTTAGGAAGTGTTGTGCTTAGCACTGGCAACACTGGCTTAACATAAACTCACATGATGGTTTCTGTTACTCGGACATCATTGTGATTCTGACAGCACTCCTATTTGCTGATGTCTGAGTACTTAAAGGTCAGAACAGCGTACACTCTGGTCTTCTGTTTCCCATGCTGTCAATCCCAAATGCTTATATTCGCTTGAAATTATTCACTTGAATATAAAAGTGAATATGAAAGGCTAGTACTTACCCCTTGTTTTTGGATTGGGATTTAAATGAAGAAAATCCCTTGATGACAGCTAAGTCCACTCTTTCTACGGTGTTTATGTGATCTTACATCTTTTGCGCATAATGAGCCTGAGTAATGGGACTTTATGAAGTTTCAGGTTTTGTTTTTTCCGTTCTTGGCATATATACCATTCGTACATAGTACCAGGAAGATAAGTGTAGTGATGCTGAGCAAGCTTCCTTGGTACATAGATGGTCAGCCTACCAAGAAATCTAGATTGCTGATTTAAATACTAGTGATTAAGGTGTACAGAATGGTGAAAAGTTGTGGTTAAAGTTGTTCACATGAGATTTTTTAAAATTTTATATTTATTTGTAATGATTGATTTGGATGCCTCCTTTACTGACTAATGCTGCAGGGTCTGAATTGAGTCAGCCCCAGTCTTTCTTGTGCCCTTGGCCCTACCTGAGACTCCACAGTGTGCCAGTGACAGTGGGATTGTTTGCTAAGGGTTGAACTGAGCCTATTGATTTATTTCACATTCTATTGCATGGCCACCTTCACATATCCAGCACCATGGCAGCAGAGGGTAGCTGAGATTAATTTGTGACCTAGAGCACTTGCATGGGAAGTTGAGCCCCTGGAAAGTGCCGAGATGCATTATGGATACCTTTTCTATATTTGGAAGAATTGTTTAGAAATGAGTGACAGATGTTGCAGATAAAGGTGTTTATAAGAGATAAGGGGTGAGGTTTTTTCCGAAGGTGATTTGTAATTTAGGTGCTTGCACTGTGAAGCATAGTCAGGTAGGGAGCAGTGGTGTTGCTTTTTAGGGCATCCTGTTGGGGGGCTCATTGTGTTTTATAAAGCAGATCCTTCGATGGTGTTGAAAGTAAGGCATTCAAAACTACTGGGTGCTGTAGCAAGCGCTGGCTTCTTGGTGTAACTACTATTGTAATTGTGAATAAGGCTGATTCATTCCTCCGATGCCTGCGAAGGATGCTTACCTGGGCACGAGCAGGAGCTGCAAAACACATCCAGCAGATGCCAGTGCCATAGCATTTGGAAGTCCGTCTTCTGTCTTTCTGAGGTCTGATGAGTGCTGCCTCTGTTGCATCTGGCTGCTTATGGCTCCTTTCTCTCTGGGAAGAGAGAAATCCTGTCATGCCTGATTTGACCTGTTGAATAGAGATTTATACCTTGTGTTCTTTAATGGCCCAGCAAAAAAATTGAAGTCCTTAAATTGCCTAAATTATTTTCCTTTGTAGTAGAGTGTGGCTTAAGCACTTGGTTTGGAGAATAGCCATGGTGGTGATTCACAGTCCACCATGCCTTAGCTCACAGGTTGTATCACCCAGGAATCCTATTGTAAATTAGCGCATAGGGAAAAATTGTTTGAAGAAGGGCTCTTTTTCTGTTGTTACTTGTGACGGGGTTGTAAAAGAGTTGTTGTGCAATGGCTTTGTAATTCCTGGGGAGAAGTAGTTCAGTGTGTGAATTAATTTCACCAGCAGAAAAAATTAGTGGCTGATTCCTGCAAAAATCTTAACTTTATTGTTCAGAAGCAATTAAACTGCCTGCATTAAAATAAAGGTTCCATGGATATGGAGGCAGAAGAGAGAGGTGGCGTGGATGGATTTTTGGCAAAGAATGGCCATGTTTCCAAGTCAGCAAGTGCCTACGTGGAGCTCCACATGAACCAAGGATGAAGAAAGCTGTGGGTAAAGAAGTAATAGTAACAGTGCAAGCAAGATGAGAAGAAACTGGAATGCGCTAAGACACAATAGTGAACTGTTAGCAAGCTTCAAAAGCTAGGTTCCATATGCTTAATTTAACCAATTGTAACTAGTTGCTGTGTGCTTCATTGTATATGTATCCAATCTTAATATTGCAAGCCACTGATTATGTG
>JBCJKH010005927.1:0-25999 GCA_039877255.1 Loriculus beryllinus | reverse complement strand
GAACCCATCACCCCTTGTCCTATCACTGCAGTCCCTGATGAAGAGTCCCTCTCCAGCATCCTTGTAGCCCCTTTCAGACACTGGAAGCTGCTCTGAGTCTCCACACAGCTTCTCTTCTCCAGGCTGACCAGCCCCAATGTTCTCAGCCTGCCTTCGTATGGGAGGTGCTCCAAACCTTGATCATCCTTGTGGCCTTAACTGACAGCCATGTGTAGCAGAAAGCAGCTTAAATCAGGCTGGCCATTGAGGTACTACAGTTGTGGCTCATGGTCATGCTCCTGTATTTGCTGGACTAAGTGAATTCAAAAGTTACACTCCTCTTAGTCTTCATTTGACATAAAAATTAAAGATTCTAAACTGTCAGTTTTATTTTTAATACCAGCTTTATGACCTATTCACTAAGCAAATGGAATTTAAACTGCACCCAGAGACATATGCTAGCCAGTCTTAGGAAAAAAGCTATGAGCTGAACCTTGCCTGTACCTAAAGTACAGGTTATTAACAAATAAGCAGTTAAACGTCAAAAAGCTTGAAAAGCATATGCTGTTTAGTGTAACTTCCCCTTTGGTTTAGACAAGTATGGTGTCAGCACAGCATCTTCAACAGCAGACATTTCCATAGCCAACTTTACTACAGGTAGTACTGAGAACACTGACATAAAATTGGTAGTATGAAAGCAAAAGACTGTCACTGTGCTGAATGAGAAAATGAACAGCCACATTATACTAGATTCTGGCTGTCTGAAATAAGAGGCCTAATTACAGGAAGCTATTGCATATTTAGAGCAAAAGTACATTCAACCTCTATTAATACAATCATTACAAAGTGTTTACCTCTGGTTGAGCAGCAAATTCTCTAAGAAGATGCCCATTCCATACAAACCGTGGATCTGCCTGCAGCAAGAAAAAAAAGCCAACAGGTTTTTAGAGACCGTCAGCTCTGTATAACCCAGCATAAAGGAATATCATAGTATCCATGCATTGCACAGGTTTAGGGGAACAGATGTGCATGGAGACGGAATGTCCTTCTTCCATCAGTATCCTTCATATCCTCATCTACAATATAAATAAAATCAAAACAGTTAAGAGAAGCACAATCTTTCAGGGTGCTGCCTGACACTCAAGGCATACTTAAGTGCTAACAACTGAGCTGCACCATCGAACAACATTCTGGTCTCTGCTCTAAGTAAGCACGCCTTGAAGAGTGCTCTGAAATTGTAGCTACAGTAGCAAGGTAACACTCAAAGTGGGCAGAAGGTAAAAATGCACGGAGTTCTGTATGCAATAATCAACAGTTCTGAGAGCTGGAAGTTAAACAATACTTGTAGTTTAAAAGACATCAGTATTTATATTATGCAGCATAAATAATTCTCTTCACGTATTTCCTATGTCTAATTCACCTCAAAAAGGTCTTGAGCAGGTTGCTGAGCACATTCCAGGAAGCTACCAGATTAGCCACAACACAAGGCAGGCTCTGATATAAATCTCAACTATAAGATGAGGTAGGCAGACAATACGTCACCAAGGATAAGGGTTAATTCCAGCTCAATGTGGGAACATTCCTTTGTCTAATAGGAAACAAGAAATACAACTATCTGCCAGAAACTTTTCAGATCCTATTTACAGTGTCTTGAACTAGTGAAAGAGCAAGATACAAAGCTTTGGTGCTTCTACACTGAGGCCATTTCCTTCTACCAGTACTCTTTTTAAAACACTCAAAAACACGCAAGAAACCAGAAATACCCACACACCAACAACAGGCCTATCTCGTCTTGTGGCACTGAACTGGAAATAACTTGATGGATGGTGGCAATTTTGGGTAAACCATTATACTGCAACAATGAGTGTGAAATTACATTGTTTTAACCTTCTAACATCTGAATTCACTCAAACCTGATGCTATTTTACTGTGCTCTGCCTTTCAAACAACCTTCTGAAACGCCTCAATTTTAAGTCAAACCAATTGTTTTATGTCAGCAATCGCTCTCCCTGGCAAGATTGCTGCCAGAACAGCATTTGACAACACAAACCAGTCCAAGTACAAACCGATTTCTAAATTGATTTTTTTAATCTTTGAAAAGCTGCTCCCCCAGCTTAGATAGTTTCAGTATCTAAGAGGCAACTTCTTGTGACTTCATTGCCGCCTCTTTGGCAAAGGGAGAAGAGCTGCTATTGACTTCCAAGGTTTCAGTATTCAGTGTCTAGGCAGTTTAGACCTGATTTATGCTGCAATACAGCATACTACCAGATGAAAGATTCGGGAACTCTGGAAGCACCAGAGAATTTCAAGCTCAAATGCGTTTGGCTGGTATCATTAAAACAAAAGCAGCGAATTAAATTCACACTTCAAACATAAGGAATAGGCCTGGTTTAGACAGAATACATCCCAAGGCCAACTGACATAAACCTCACAGTTCAGTTCCACAGGATCCTGGAAAAAAGTATGAAGTCGAGTGCCATTTAATCCACTATTGGGCAAAGGGTTAGTGCTCAACCACAACCCCAAACAGCTCTGATAAAAGGCTACAGCGCTGAACAGATTTGCATACTGAAGCATTATAGAGCAGCAGTTTCCACTCTTGTTCTAAGCAAGGTACAAAGCAAGCTCAAGTTGTTACTTGACTCACTGCTTCTTTTTTGTCTCTGTCAGTTTCTTTTTCCCAGAGAACTGCCCCAGTACAACCCAATTAACCAGCTCACAGGGACAGCTGAGTTACAGTTCAGCAACAGTGCTATTTTTTTCTAGTGCAGTTATAAGGATTTGCATCCAAGCAACATGTAAATCTGTTTCACTAGTTTAAATTAATGATTTAAATAGTAAAGCCATTTATAGTATAACAGAAGACCACAAATGTTTTAACAGTATCTGCTACCACTTAGCATACTAATTGATTGTAAAAGATAAAAATGAAGGTTTCAACTCAAGTGTACCAGGACCATGGATTTCTGCAATTATCATCTTAAACTTTACATTAAGTTTCCTTTAGTTTGTGCTAGTTTATTTTGACATCATTTAAACATCAGCTGCATAAGTGAAACTTAAGCCATGCAGAGCTGACTGACAACATCTGAGACACAAGTGCTAAGCAGAAGTATATCCTTACCCTCTCTAGGAGGCTCATTTCCTGGAACTCTGGGCTTGTGTTGGCTAACCGTTGGAGAGTGTGCGTTAGGTCGTATGTTGTTGAGAAGTAAAATCCATCCACGCTCAAGACATGATTGAGCATTGATAAAAATACTTTATTGTCCTGCAACTGTTGAATGAGAAAAAAAGGACAAAAGAGCTCTCATTTATTACCATTGAAATATCTTATTCTTACAAGCTCCTGCTACTTTCTGAATTCACGAGATGAACTTTGCTAGTGCGCTAGCACATGACATCCAGATCGTTCAGAGATTACCATAGAAGAAAACCATGGGATTGCAATTTTGGTAACAGTTCACTGATAACTGACAGCTAGCACACTGCAATACAATTCTACAGGAACAGTGGAGAGCAGTGAACAGTCTCCTGTGAGGTAAACAGCTACTGATATTAAACTAATATTAGCAACCGTCAAGCAAAAAGGAAGCCATTAGTCTGCCTGAAAACCATTCAAAAAGCCAAATGAGATGGCAATGCAAAACAAAGGATACAACTTACTGTCAGGATTATAATCTGTGTTTGGTTCAAGTTTTGATTAACCTCATTCCTTTTCCCGGAAGAGCATCAGATTCCCTTTCAGCTCCATTGGTTAGACACCTTATCTACTCTCTAAAAGCCCCAACACATCTGTTTTATACAATCTTCATCCTTTCCCTCCCTCTCAAAAAAAGGAAAAATCAATTCTTCCCTGCTGGATAATTATGTAATGGAGCAATTCCATAAATTAAGCAAGACAGAGAGTTAGATGACAGCAAGGCAGTTTATCATAGGGGCTATCAGAATAGCAAAGCTGTGAGGAAGACTGAACAGGAAGAGCATAAAGAAGAGTGTACCATCATAGCAGTGGGAAAAAATGCACAATATGCAGAACAAACTCTGGGGATGATATTCAAAACTGCACAATGTGAGCTTCTCATCTTGAACGACACAGCTTTATATTCACCTATATCCAACTACTGCATCAATTGTAGCAGCCCGAATAAAGCAGAAAAAAGTGCGGCTCAAAGAGCTTCTACAAAGAAACTTTCATATTTTCATCAAATTAGATCCTGTGGTAATGGACATTAATATAAAATAATCCCCCCACAATCCCCTCAAGAATCCGCCTACCTGAATATCAGTTAAGTGCAGCATGGTCTTTTTGTACGAGAGGATGTCAAAGTCTGTTGCTTTCCAGATTGCATGACTGAAAATCTCACCTACTTTTTTCTTTTTTGTTATTACAATAAGATATGTGCCTGTAAATCAGCAAGAATAAAGTTAAAATCCCCCAAAATAGATGCACATATTAAGAAAAGGAGCCTACAACCATATCATACAACTACAAAACTATAACCAGAAAACTGAAACCAATAGGAAAGGGTGAGGTTTCTTCAACTTACACCTAGGACTTTGTTCCTAACAGTAAGGGGGCTGGAACAGATGCAAAATGCACTTGCTAAGCTACCCACTTCTCTATACTAACAGATCTTGAGCTACTCATTAAATTTAAGGAATTAAAAAATGGACAAGAAAAAGAGGTGTCAGCTACTCAAACTGCAGACCAGAGACAGTCTGAAAGCCTTTAGGTTTGCAAACGCTGAAAGAGGCCAGTGGTCTTGAATGTGGTTTGGAAAGCACTAAGCAAGTCTGAAATGCACGAAGGGAAGCATGCTTCAGAATCCTAAAAAAGTATTTATCCTAACAGGCTCAAGATGGAAGAAAGAGAAGGGGGATTCCTTTTAATAATTTGACAGGAAGTTCAATGTTTTCCCGGTTGCACAAGTAACAAAGCAAAAAACCAATAATAAAGACAGGTCACTCAAAGCAATTGATTTACACTTGCTGGTAAACACAACGTACTCTTATTTCTACCTATCATATTTCAGTGCCAGCTTGGTTTTGAAGAAAAAGAAAATTTTATCAAATTGAATACTGATAGATAAAAATGTCTCATGATCTACATCTTATAACCATTAAATGCTTACTTTCAACTTCCATGAAGCAAAACAGCAAGGTTGGTTTTTTTTTCCATGCGGAAGCACAGAACCCCAAATCTAGTACATTTTTGTACTGGTGTTATACCTTTTATTTGGACTGCTTAAGCACTTCAGAAACATTCTAGCATGTTTGCATCTCAAGTTATAAGTATTGCTTTTGGCTGGTGTGTCAGAAGCATCCAGATACCTTATAAAAGCAGCACATTCCATCCACAGCTATGCCACAAAGATGCTGCACAGATACATCTGATATGAATTTTCAAGGCCTTTTCCTATTTGTGTATGCAACCTTCTGTTTGAGACTTCAGAGCTTCAGATATTAATTCAGCAATTTTCCCCCTCCCCCTTAACACTGTAAATAGGTGAAGAATATTTATGTTTGCTGAAGATGCTGCACTGCTAGATATGGAACCAGTTTTACAGACGACAAACTACCTAACACCACAATATCATCTATTAACAACACAATTATTTACTTTAAACTGATATTATCTTCAGTTTAACAGCAGTATACAATCACTGCAAAGCTTTGGGGAGGGAAAGAAAAAGGCTATTTTAATAAGTTGCATACTTCTGTATTTTATATACTATTCAGTCATTACCAAGCCTGTAATTTGTGAAAATTCCCCTTTGGGGGAATTCAGTTTTAAAACAGTCAGATCTTGTCAAGCACCTAAGACGCAGGTGTCCATTATATCACTCTTACTCTACAAAATCCACAATTCTTTAGAACATGATCATATAAAGTTCAGTAGTTTAAGACCCTGTCAGAAGTTTACTGCATATAACACAATGATACTTTGCTGTGGTTGAGAAAACTGCAGTGAGTGAGCTTAAATCCTTTCTATGTATAGAGGCATTTATTCAGTATGCATGCTCCTTATTATATAATTTTTCAGGCTACTTTAGTCTCAAACTCTAATAAAGTCTATACAAAAGATCTTTTGAATAGCAATTCATAAATTGCTTTCAAAAGTTGCTATTCAAAAGACTTTTTGTATAGACTTTATTAAGAGTCTGAGACTAAAACAGTCTGAAAAATGATGTAATAAGCAGCATACATACTGAATAAAAGTCTCCAGATGTAACATCTGGAAGCTCAGATTTTACACGTCAGGTTTATTTGTGGCAGCGACTGTTTAGAGCTGAACACCACTGAGATACCTAGAAAAAGCACACAGCTTATTCTTACCTTATCCAAGAACTGCCTAAAATTTAGAATTGTTCCAGTCTGTCCTTTTACTGTTAATGCTGAGTTTTCTTTATATATGTAGGATAGTTGGAACACAGCCATTACTTGAACTGCTGCATCTACTAATCTATCACCCTGTCAGTCACTTCTGTACCAGGATTATTGATTTAAAGTCAAACTTCACAACTCAGTATTTGACTGTTGCATCAAATCCTGCAACTAAAACAGTTATGAAAAGCAAATTATGTTCTTTGCACACATTTGAATTCTATGCCTTAAAACTCAACCAGCAATCAGTTAACCCTTCTTTAGAGCAGCTACTGGTTTAAGAGGTACATGAACATTCATGATCAACTCTATTTGGATTCCTCCATCCTCCAGCAACTGCAAGGAAAGGCAAAGTAAGTACTCAAGTAAGTATCCAAGATACTATTTTTGTCTTTAAAGCTTCTTCAGCAATATATATTGCCTAAGTATTTTTAAAAAGCACAGTTCTCTCTTCCTTACCTGCTACCAAACGGATTGTTCCCAAAATACCATATATAGGCCTTGTAACAGCTGAGGGGGGAACATCTTTCTTGACTGAAAAGCAAAAGAAAAAGCATCATCAGAATTTCAGACTGCTTCTTTCATGCCTATACTGGAAAAACTATTAAAGTAGGCTTGTCAAAGCTTCTTGGTCAAATCTCAAGTTTTGCTAGTCTTACACGTTTAAGCAGCAATACATCAGATTTCCAAAGCCTGATGGGGGGGCGGGAGGGAAGACTATGGAAGCATTCTAACCCAATTTCTATGTTTAATCAAAATAGTCAATCAATTGAATAAATTCAAGCTTGTTCACTTGACAATACAGCAAATAAACTCCTCAATAATGTATTGTCCTGCCAGGTTCCAGAAGCTTTTTGTTTTGAAGCCATCTAGACATCAAGGACACACAAACCATAACTGCTGGTACCTCCTTCTTCTGATTGCTTGTTCTGAGCCTCAGTCTATTTCCGTCTCAGAGACCCAGTTTACTTTTAGGTCTATCTCTGAAAAACTACCAAGAACAGTATAGATTACAATACTCCAAACAACGTATCAAGAGATCCAAAAGGTATCCAAATATCAGTTAGAAATCTTAGCCTGTTAAACTTCCCTCTATTCACACTTCTGGAGTAATAGAAGGGGTATTAGAGGAGTTTAAGAAACACAAAACACCCAAATCAGAGTTAGGTATTTTCTCAGAGCTTGGAGAACAGAGAAAGACAGCACTTGTATTTGCCTTTGTTTTAAACACCTTGCAGGCTCAGCTGATAAAACATCAGCCATGAGAACAGATGTGAACTCACAAAAGACTAGGGATGACTATATTAAAGAGTTTTGAAGGAGAAACTGAAATAGTATACTACAACAAATCTTACCAGTGGGATAGGCGCACTCCTCTTATATGAAGTACACAAAATACATAATAAGAGACTGACTGCTTTTATATTAGTATTACTGTAGCATTTCTGTCTGCTTAGATACTAATAATGCTAAGGTACAAACTCCTGAAGCACTGAGGAGGAAGTCACTCATTGCCTTAATTTCATATTGTCATTTAATTCAAGTTCTTTGACTGAATTGTGCACTAATTTCACATTCTTAATAAAATACCATTTTGAAGACCTCAGCATCAGTAGGCTTAATGCTACTTGCACCAACATTTGAATCCAGATTTCCAACACAGAACTAAATGTACAATGAGGGATTTTTTTACTGTTGTTGCTTGTAGAGGCTTTATGAGAATTCAGGTTTCAGTACTAAAAGACAGCACTGGGACAATCTGGCAAAAGCTGCAGAAGCCCAGTGTTCAGCACTTCCCATGTTTGGGACTTGTAGCCTCAATCCCAACTAGCTTGAATGACTCAGATTTTACTGTCAGGATGGGCGGTCTTATAAAGAGAAAGAGGCAAGCACTATCACCCTGGTTACCACAGCATCAATCCCACAGCAAAAAGCCATTTCAAACAAAGTTATTTGCAGGATGGAATGCAAAGTACTGTTATAAAACAGTAACTAAAGATAATAACAAATCACTCAGTATCAGTTTAATGTGCTAAAGGTCTTCTGGGAGTGCCTAGAACAAAACAAAAAGGATGAAGAAGCCTATACTGTGAAATGCTGGTGAGGGGAGTACCTGTAAGAGTGACTTCTGTGGAGACTCTATCAATAGCAAGCACATCATCTGCTCCATCATCGCAGGCTTCCACATAGAACTTCTCTGGTGTTACATGCCTTTAAGAGAACGGATAGGAAGAAGAAATTTGTTTAGCACCACTTTGGCTTTATTTATTCTTCACCACCTGAAGATAGAGTAAGAAATTTTAAACCTCATTTCAGCTGCGAAAAAGCACCCCCAATTTCTCACTGGGTTAATTCCCAATAGCCATTGATACTGACAGTGCAAAAAGGCAAGCCAAGCTAATTGGCATATTGCAAAACCCACCATCTGTTTAATAATCTTAATTCTTGTTTATTACTATAAGTTAGAGACACGAAAGGGAGCTTACACACATAGTGGTTCATTTCAACTCACATAAGCTTGAATTATGTCACTTAGAAGTCTGATAAGCCAAAAGCAAACTTCAAAATCAGAAGTTTAGCCAAGCACTTTCTAATGTATCAGAAACTAATGCACCACATCCCCAGTACAAGTCTAATAGATACAAAAATCATGTCCAAAGTGATAAAATCACCTGTTTCACATTAGTGTGTTTGAAGCATTGTAAGAATCCACTGGAAACGACATAGGAAAAATGGAAAAGCTAAAGTGGAAGACTAGTCTATTGAAGCAAGTGTGTCGGTGTTAGGAGATCTGTTAGCCAGGTCTGTGTAACACTCGTGGAGTAACCTATATCTTCCCTATTGGAGATACACTGACATCCTGTTCAGACTTCATAGCTACCTTTCTCTTCAGGAAAACTCAATGCAGTACAATGCTAGCCATAAAATTAAACATACTTTTCAACAATATTCCTTAAAAATACACCTGTTGAGATATCTCCAAGCCAGACATGTTACACTACGCAACAAGACAGGAGTTACACAGGAATTACTTGCAGCTGTACACACAAAACAAACAATAAACCCACTCTTGAACTAGTGTTCTTAACTTTCATATGAGTTCTCTTAGTTTAAGGCTTGACAAGACATGGGATCAGAGTTTTAAGCATCCTGTTCTGGAAACTTACTCTACAGGATAGGTATTTTCAGGCTCCTTCTGCCTAAACAGCTCTTGCATTTTTTCACATCTCTTCTTTTTTAATCTATCAGAAAGCTCAATCAGAGCCCTAATTTAGATCATCAAGCTCCTTTGTAAGAAATCTGGAAGACCTCCTTTAACATGTCTAACACCCCACCTTCCACCCACTAAAAGCAAGGCCAACTTCAAAGTTTATCCAACTTTAAAGTTAAACCCTATTTCTTTGGGAATGTTTTGGCATTCCCTAAGGACAGAGATACTACAATCTCTCTGCACAAGTAGAGGAAAGCCAGAGAAGTCCAAATGCTTAACTGAACTGAAAAAAACCCCACCACAACGGACCATAAAGCAACGCTGCTCATCAGGTCATTTAACTTCTTCAAAGAGAAATCAGCCTATGTGTCCTAAAACAGGAAACACACCATGTAACCTTTCTAAATCAGCCTTCTTAATCTTTCATGAATACTTATAAAATGCGTTATCTCAGAATGGTTTGGGTTGGAAAAGACCTTTAAGATCATTTAGTTCCAACCCCGCTGCTATGGGCAGGGATCTTTGGAACTAAGGCCATCAGAGTAAGAAATGCAAACATGGAGTTTGTTGTACACTGAAGCCTTAAAGCTCCTACTTCGCTTTCCCTGTTTGTTTTGGATGAGGTGCACATATGCACCCCTGGCTTTCTAAGGGGGTTTCATAGCAATAATGGGAGCTGATTTTACAGTGAATGGCAAACAAGCTTACAGAGATAGAACAAGCTTAAGGACATTCATAAGCCCCCAGTTTTTTAAAGAATCTAAAATCAGGTTACACTATTTAAGATGCAGTCAGAAACCTACTGCTTGTTGGCAGGACACAGTAGTAGGCATTTTTTCCACCTAAAGCAAGCTGCAGCTACTTAACTTCCACTGGTTTAGCTGAACAGTCAGCTTCTTCTAGGAGGTCAGTTGATACAGAAAAATCCAGCTGAAAATGAGGAAAAGGCACTGCAAAGTTTCATATTAGACCTGTTACACCTTTAATACAGATGCTTACGCATTCTTCCTCATCTACATTAAGCAAATAAAAGTGTCCAAAGTAGTAGCTTCAGTTTTTGCATACTCTGTATTGAGATTACAACATAGACAAGACACCTACACTGACCATACAGAGCATTTCTATCCATGAAATATTCTATCCATGAAAAGCTGCTCTTCTTATTAGAAAGTGCAAATGGCCATGACTGTCCTACAGTCTGAGCACTGAGACCTACTTGCATATTAGTTAAAGCCTGTTTCAAACAACTGGGAAAAAGCTTACAGGTACAGAATATTTGTCATGCAAACAGACTTTATACTTACTACACTCCAGAGTAATAATTTCTCCCTGATAAACATGAAGTCTGTTATCCTCACCATAAGTTAAGAAAAAGGAGAGAATTAAGACTGCCACTGCAAATTATATCCGGTTTCCCAATGTGCCATATGCCCTTGCTTCAGTAGACCAGTCCCCTGCTTTTCTCTCTTTCAAATCCTAGCCCACATTCTGTTTCTTGCCACTACCATTGACTGACCTTTTAAGAGTTTATCACCACCTTTATCTCCTCTTATGCGATGCTGGTACACGTCTAACTTTGCTTCAACTACATTTTACCATCAACACACATGAAAGAAAGCTTTGCAATCAAAATCCTCCTTTCCACAGTCAGCTCCAAGACCAGATTTGGTGACAAAAGTGTCAAGTGATTCCTGGTTTCAGTTCAATGGACCAAAGTGACAGCTCTAGCTGCTGTCTGTGAAGCCAAGAGAAGTAACTTTATGG
The DNA here is from genome assembly GCA_039877255.1 of Loriculus beryllinus. Taxonomy (NCBI): domain Eukaryota; kingdom Metazoa; phylum Chordata; class Aves; order Psittaciformes; family Psittacidae; genus Loriculus; species Loriculus beryllinus. The sequence goes on along the minus strand of JBCJKH010005927.1, from coordinate 14,661 downwards.
TGACCCCAATAGAGGGATCTTTAAGAGGTTTCAGCCCAAATGTGGATATACAAACCTACCAGTTACCAGAACTAGGCTATTAAGTAGTCATTAAGACTATGGTAACTGAGATGATTGCCTCCCACTTGTCTTTCAGGAAAGAAGCTGATGAGCAATGCATACAAGAATGGTATTTTCCCACAGACCACCTCAGTACCAAGTCTGTATGCTGTTCACAAGCTTAGAAAGATAACACAAATGCTTATTTTACTGATCTGAGAAGGAGATATTAAGTGCTGAAAGACAGATTACTCATAATGACTAGGAATCACAGACTAATTCTATTCTTCTAATGAAATAAGAAAAAGATGGAAGTCCAAATGTTAGTATTACATAAAAAATGGTAATAATAAAATCAGTATTTTCCAGAAGCCCATAATGTCTGTAGTTACTTTTGACACTGGTTTTCATACACCAGGCCATATTTTGCTTTTGTATAACCTTCATATTTGACACTGGAACCTTCCTGCTTCTTGGCTATGCTGTCACTGCTGTCTGTAAGCATCCAAAACATCAAGAACTCTTAACAGCAGTATCTTGCTTCCATTACAGCTTTACAGCATATAAAGTCTTCACTGAGTTTGAGTTCCTTGCATTCACTTTTATTTTAAATACAAAAAACTCCTGACCACCATTACCAGGGCCTATTTCTCAGTGTTGCTAAAGAACAAAGAACAAATAAATGGAAATATTTGACATTGATAATGTAATTCCTGATACTCTAGAAAAGGGAAGGTATTAAAGAACCGCAATCACCAAATTCACGTTTCAAATATTACTGAAGGTGACTTGAATCTCATTTTGAAATTATCTCTAACTGAATTGTGTGACCTGCTGCCAAGCGGTAAAGCAACTTACTCAATAGATTTAATTCCTACAATACAAAGGTGAGAAAGAAAAAAAAAGTGATTCCCAAGATAGAGGCAAAAAAGAAAAGCAACAACCACTGCTTGCTTACACCAAGTGTAAAGTCAGCTTGATTTACAGTTAAGGGAGATAGTGGTACTTTTTATTTGTGAATTTGCCATGAAGTTTCACTTCATTAGTTGGATTACAAAGCAGTGTTGGATACTATGAAGGTGATGCAGAACTGCATCCCACATTTTAATTGGGTTGACCTTACAGACAAGAATACTCCTGTGTTCAGGTACTGCATGAAAGAAGACCCATTGTGCTCTAATGGCAACTAAAGATAGTACTTCAGCTCAATACCACTTAAGCCTTCTAGGCCTCAACAGCCAAACCCTTACTTCAGTAATTGATTATTTCACCATAAATACTTAACATTGCTTTAATGCAGGAACCTCTTTGATGTCAACCTCTAAATACAATAATAAAGCAAGCCAAAAGCATGCCCGGTACTGTGTAGCAACGCCTTTGCTGTATTCAAGATACCAAAGTGGTCTGCAGCGAGGCAACAGAAAAGACTTTAGTATAAGCAGAGTCCCAACAGCGTGCTAAGTAACAGTGCCAACACACTGATGGTTTCAACACCCCAGAGATTCCAGATTTTCTAGGTGAGCAGGTGTGCTAATTATACATCTACCATAAATATTACTCCTCAAGCAGGAACAGCTCAAGGAACTGGAACATCTCCCATGGAGCAGTAGTTGGTGCAGGGAGAAGAAAGGGAGTATAATGCCAGGATTAAAGAAAAACAGTAATGCAAATACCAGAAAAAGGCATGGATTAAAGGCACAGCTTTATAATGGCTATTCCCAGTTAGGTTTTGCTTAAGATGACAATTTACTGCGTAAGTTAGTGCCCTCCTCAAACAACATCCCTGAGCTTCACTGCGAAAGCCACTTAGTTCAGCAAGAAAAAAAGGATGCATACTGTTGTTTCTAGAACTATTACCCAAACTCAGTTTAGGGAGCAAGAAACAAAAGAAGACAAAGACAAGTTGTACCTTTGAACCTCTCCCCAAATTACTGGCAAATTGGACTGGTAGCTTCACCACCATCCAGTAGCTTGCTACCTGTAATAGCTGTCTGAATCTACAACTTGTTCCTGAGGCTACAAGAGGAAGCTAAGTAAGTATAGCAGTGACACAGATGACATCTATGGGTAGCAGTTTTTAGGTTAGCAGTTCTCCCCAGTAATTGCTGGTGTAACTCAACTAACGTCAACAGTAGTGCGGACATTAGACATCAACACTTTTACTGGTATCACCTGAACGTCAATGATGACACTGGTCAAGGCTTGAGTCACTACTTTCAATAACATGGAAAACACAAGGTTTCCATTGAGAACTAGGATCTGGTACTGAATGTACCAAATGGGACCCTGCGGAGCACTACAAGCAGTGAAGCTCCAAACAGGGCCACCAGACTTCCCAGAAGAGGGAAGCTGCAGAATCTGACCTTTTCATAGAGAGAAGTCAGTTAAAAACCCCAAACATTGTCACCACTAAACCCCCACACTGGATTCTAGCCTGGATCTCTCAGAACAACATTCTCCTTTGACCTTGTCAACTGGTAACGGTGACTCATCACCCAAGTCACGGTCCTGTATCTTAAATGCTTGGTAGAAAGTCTATAGGCATTACCATGCTTCGTGCAATAACAGGGAGAACAGCTCATTTTGCAGAAAGCAAAACAATTCTGTTTTCAAGTTTATAGAGCAAAAAAAAAATCACATTAAACTACATTGGAGACAGCGTCTTTCTAAATGGATGAAAGCTTACTTTTAGTTAGGATTAAGCTTTAAATGAGACAATTCTTTACTAGCCTGTATCCAGAGAAGTGCTTTTACTTAAAGAGACTCTCGGTAGGAATGACTGCATTCAAGTCACACAACTGCTACTCATACACCTCACCTTTTCTCCTCTGCAGGCAGAAAGATCACAAGTTTGGCTTACAGAAAGACAAACACTGTTTAGGTGACAAGACTAAAAAGGAGCTTTCTGCCAAATAAGCAAGTCTTTCAACCATCACTGAGGATCTTACTCCTCTAATCATCTCCAGCGTCTCTATATCCTCACTTAGCTACCTAATCAAAATAAGGAAAGAATCCCAGTGATTTCTAAACGCATAATGGTGTTCTGACAAAACTGTTTATACAGATCTCTAAGGAAGACCTACAGATGTTTGCTCTGAATCCAAAATATGACTGTCAAATGAAATTTAACAGAGCATTAAGTTCAGTTACATCAGGCTTAAAAATGACTTTCAGATCCTGCTGCCCGAAAATGGCATCAGTAACTCAATTACACACTTTCAAGCTAATATTTAGAGGTCAGAAGCCTAGGAACACCTTTAGGACACACAAGGACATTTCACTGTTGGCTTCAGAGAGTCACGAAGAGCTTTATAGAATCACAGAATAGTTTCGGTTGGACCTTAAGATCATCCAGTTCCAACCTGAGTCATCTTTTCACAAGGTTCATCCAGCCAACATGCGGACTTGGAATGGAAACACCTTTTCAGATTTAACTTTGCATTGCTTTGGTTATGCAACTTCTTTCACTGGGTAAAAGGCAGGAAGCAAATGTACAAGCCCAAAGGGTTACGTTCTCCCCTAAACCCTTTGTTTAATAGAAAAATAAATTACACCAGGAGCTAACAAGGATTTATTTGGGCAGTCACAACAGGCACTACACAGGAGAGTCCCACAAGTTCAAAATCATCAATTGGCACCAAAATAAAGCTGTGCTGTAAGAGACTGATGGGTACGCACACCTCAAGAACCTTCTGCAGACAGGAAACATTGCACATACAAAGCTTTCCGTTCGCACCAGCGCTCGGGTGCCTACAGCAACCACCTATGAGGGAAGCAGGCGGCAGCCGGGGCTCCCCACCACCTCCAGCACACTGAGCACCCGCACTCATCAGCCTTCCAGAGGGAAGCGAGACCGACACCCGAGCTGCTGCCGTGCTATCAGATGGACAGCCAAAGCGGAGCGGAGCTGTACCCGCGGCCAAAGTCCTCCTCCTCCTTCTCCTGCGGGCCGCCGCACGCAGCCGCTGCCTCGGGCCAAGCCCTTCGCGCTGACCTGCCTTTCCCGGCCTGTCCCACCCCCCCCCAGGGAGGCCCCGGGGTGGGGGGGGCCAGGCCGGGACACCCGTTTAGCGATGGCCGGGCCGGTCAAGGAGCCGCCGCTGGGCTCCCGGGGACACCGGGTCCGTGAGGGGAAGGGGCAGGTGACCGTTGTCCCAACGGCCGGGTCCGTTCGGTGACAGACCGCCCCCCCCGCTCCCGGCGGGTTACTCACAGCTTCAGGTTGGCGTAGGCCGCCGCTGCCGCCGCTGCCGCCGCCGCCGCCATTCGGTGCCCCTCCTACTGCCCCCGGCTCCGCGTCTCTCCCGGCCGCTCCCTCCCCTCCGCACCGAGGCGTCCCCGGCCTTGAGGGACGGAGCCCCACGCAGGACAAACGACAACCGGAGCGCACCGAGCACCGCCACCGCCCGTAGGGGAAGGGGGCGGGCCTGGGCTGACTGACTCACACCACGATTGGCTAAGCCGCCGCGTTCTGACCCCGCCCCCAGAGTGGTGACGCGCTGCGGGAAGCGGTGCGGATTGGTCAGTGAGCGAGTGGGGCGGTAAGCCACGCCCGAGAAGGTGGGTTTTGGCAGGGAGGCCACATTGAATTGGCTGCCCCCTGCGGCGCCTGTGTTGAAGTGTCTATGGGCAGCAGCTGCTACTCGAGCAGGGCCAGTGGCGCAATGGATAACGCGTCTGACTACGGATCAGAAGATTCTAGGTTCGACTCCTGGCTGGCTCGGTTGCTCTTTTGCTTTCTCCCCTCCCTGCTGAACTACATCCCTAAGGTGCTGTCTGCACCCCTCTCGCTTTTGGGCGGCCTCCCCACTCCTCCATAGACCCACTGTGGCTTTCCCCACGTCCCCAGCGCATCTGGGGTGCTCTAGAGACCCCTACAACGCATCCCGGGGTTGGGTGTGCATTACAGAGGTGTGGTTGGCAGCCCTCGACAGAGGCTGCTGTGGGAAGCGCTGGTATCCATATGGGCTTAGGGAGACACACCAGGTCTGGGGGTCTGCATGGGGCAGGCCTCCTGGCCAGCTTCCCCCCGGATGCAGCCCTCTGGGTATCACCCCTATGGATCTGGACATCATTCCCTCTCTGGAGACATTCCAAGCCTGCCTGGACGCATTCCTGTGTAACCCACTCTGGGTGGCCCTGCCCTGGCAGGGGATTGGACTGGGTGACCTCCAGAGATCCATCCCTTCAACCCTTAGGATCCCCTTGTTTTGGGAAACTTGCCTTGAGGAGGGGATACCTGACATATAATTACCCACACTCCTATATATTTGCTTTGTTTTAGCTGACAGCTCCATGCTCTTTGGTGCTGCTCGATCAGCAGCACTTAAGCATCCCATCTTCAGACATAGGGCTGGAACTGGATGATCTTCAGGTCCTTCCCAATGCAAACCAGTCTGGGATTCTATGATTCTATGAGGTCTCACAGTCACTGGTAGCAGTGAAGACCATGGAGCACCACACGGCCACCTCTTCTCAGAGCCACAGGAACTCTTCTTCCCAAAATCCCCTGTGGAACCATTCCCACCGATGCCACAAAGGAGCCCCTGCATGCTGTGACTGGAACTTGCTCTCACATGCCTTCCCAGCTCCTCACACCCAGGTCTCCCCATCGGGATGCAGGAGCAAGACAGCCTTCAATGGGGCTGCAGCAAAGACCAGTGGCCTGTAAAGGACTGGAAATGCCCACTGGCTGGTGGTTTCCCTCACCAGCGCCCGCTCCAGCTACCAATGGGGGGGACAGGAGGAAGGCAGAGGCTGGGAAACCATCATTCCACAGCGTAACTCCATCCCTGGGGACTCCAGGTGATGACAATCATCATTCTAGGTAAGACTTGACGCTGAGCATTGCTTTACCATATTGCCTTTAATCACCAAAAATCACAACAGCTCCTGCTGCTGGCCTTCATTCCTTTATAAATACATAACAGCAGAGAAGAGGGCTGTGTTCAGAGGTGGCTGAGGGTAGTTACACCACCACAAATCCTCAAACACTCTTTCCCGGAGCTGAGCTTTGAAGGAAACAAATGAAATCATTAGTACCGTTGAGAATCATTAAGCCAGGCTCTGGATTTGCTTCCCGGATGCAGAAAGCCACAGCCTGTGGGAGCATTCCCAGGTATGGCTGTGCTCCGCAGACCTGCTGCGTGGGGACAAAGATTGGTGCCACCAGGGCTGGGAACTGTAGCCTGGTCATCCCTACAGCTGTGGGGCATCCCTGTGAACTACCTTCGTGCGGCTCTAAGTTGTGTATGTTCATGTGGAGATAGTTTCTTCCCATCTCTCAACTTGCATATGGCTACGTGAGCTTCTGGCTGCCCTGGAAGAAAGCAGGGTGAGGGGTTTTTTTGCTCCGTTTGTCCTTAGGAAACGGGTGGGTGAGCAGGTCCAGGCCCTGTCTGGGCTCACGGCAGGATGCAGGAATGGAAAAGAAAAATGAACACAAGAATGTTATGTCATGAGAAACACAAACACTCTCCCAGCTTCTCCCAGTGACACACAGGCCTCAAAGGATGGGGGAAAAGGGATGTGGATCTGGTCATAGCCCTTCCCTGCCCGCAGGTACTGACTCCAGAGATGTTTCCCCAGTGATGCAGCCTGGGTCAACTTGTCCTTATGCTTATACGCAGAAAGTTGCTCAAAATGCATCTACAGGCACTTGGCATGGGCACAGAGCTCTGAAAGGCAGGGCTCTCACTTCCATGTGCACAGACACGACGGCACACACCACCCCAAAAGTGAACACAGAGCACGCAGCCAAGGCTGGCATGGGAGAAGAATGGTCCAGACCAGTGTATGGAAGTGCGCTTCCGCTCAAAAACTTCTCTAATAAACGTCCAGGAATATGGTAACCAAAAGCAAGTCCTTCACATCCTTCTTTCTCTGTGCACCCCAGAGCTGCAGACCATACTGTTTATCAAACAGAAAAGCTGGCAGTCCATTCCAGTGATCATTTCAAGGCCACTCTTACACTGCCACAGATACATCCTCAGGTATGTCTCATCTGTAGTACCACCACTCTGCCCAGCACTGATCCATGCACACACAGAGATCTTCATGTACATGTGCAGCCTCACTGGTTCCAGTGGGATTGGAAGTTCAATGCAGGTGGAATTCTTCATGTGATTCTCTTAGCAACATCAGCGGAGTACAGAGTTGCTGTATGTATGATGATACCCAGGTGATGTGGAGGTCAAAGCGTGTATCAGTTTCCCTTTAAGCAAGCTCCCAGGTTTGCTGTTGCTGAAATAAGAAGGTGGTAAAATTGCCAGGGAAGAGCAAAGTAAGGACTGGATTCATCAGGAAGCGTGTGCCTGTGATTCCTCCTCTCAGGGATGTCAACTCACAGGGACAGAGGTGGAAGTCCCAGCAGCACTTATGGACATACCCAAACATCGAAATTCAGGGATGTCAAATACCTGCTAACATCAGTGCAAGCAGAAAGCATGGGAAGATAATCACTTCTTTCTCTTGGCAGCCAAAGATAACCCTCTCTTTCGAACAGCCAGCCAGACCTATACTCGCTCTCCCCAAGTCCATTTTCCCCCTTTCAAGGCCCAGTGCTGATGAAATTCCACCATTTCCAGCCCAAGGAGCCGTTCACTTTGTAGTCAAAAGATCTACAATTAAAATCATTTAAACCCTGGAAGACTGGGAAAACATTTTAAAAGCCCCCAAGCAAAACTCAGAATGAGGCACAAACCTCATCAGATGCTCCTCACAGCGTGCCTGAAACTGCTGCTCCCTGTGTTTAACATCAGTTTCCTAAATCACTAGAACACGTGTTTCTTATGTTTTAAATCACACACAAATGTCTATTGCTAGGCCTTTTCACCGGCTTTTAAGCAAAAAAAAAAAAACCTATTCAAATGAGGTTTTGTGTTAACAGCATGATCTGAATGGGAAAAAAAAAATCTATTAAGCTCTGGTTCCCGAAAGCAAGTTCCAGGGAATTCACTTGAGTAACTATTTGCATGTGAATTGCTCATTACCAGCACAATGGGACTTTCAGGGGGCCCTTGCCCTAAAACCAGCTAGAAAAGCACTCTGGGGGAGGAGATAGGACTAACTTTTCATGGCATGCTTCAGCACCTCAATAAATAGACAGCAGGTTCATAGGAACGCAATGCAGAACCCAATGTGTATGAGCAGGAGACAGGCAGAACTGAACACCTTTCCTGCAATTCCTCTGCAGAGGACACAAAGCCGTGCAGCTCCAGCTCCACAGCTACCTGCATGCCTGCTTTTCCCTTTGGGAGAGCTGTCTGAAGACAGGCAGTAAGGGCTTGCAGCTACACGGATGTCTGGTGGACGGGTCAGGAGGAGGAGAAGCCTTCCCTGTGCAGGAAACATAGGGAAGTTTACTCCTTCTTGGGCACTAGAACAGGCAGCCCAGAGAAGCTGTGGCTGCCCCATCCTTGGCAGTGTTCAAGGCCAGGTTGGACACAGGGGCTTGGAGCAACCTGGTCTAGTGGAAGGTGTCCATGGCAGGGGGTTGGAACTGGATGAGCATTAAGGTCCCTTCCAAAGCAAACCCCTCCTTGATTTTGTGAAAAGTCGAGAATTTAGAGTGATCTACAATATGCCAGTTCCCTGTTACAACTCAGACTCTTCCAGGTCCATTGATTGCCAGCTACATAATCCACATGCATCTCCCCTACTTCTCCTCCTGATTTTCTGCTGCCTTTAGACATTTAGAGTACAGCACATAATAAATGCAATCTTACACATTAGCCTGGCACCTTCTTGTAAAATACCACATTCTGGCAAAAATTGCAGACCTTCTAGTATTCGAATCTTCCTACTCAGTGGTAGAATAAACATTTAATACTAACCATTAATATAATATAATTTCTTCCAAAAGTTTCTCACTGTCTTGAAGCCAGGACTTGTATTTCACACTGAAAGTAAAATGCTGATCCAAGAGATGAGAATATAGGCTTCACACCGTGGGAAATAAGGAAATCAAGGAGCAGAAAGGAGCATAATTTAACAAGGTAGGTACCTATATCCATTCCTTAAATAGCTCTATTGAAAGCAAAGGGGCTATTTTCAGCAAGGATTAATTCAGGCCTGTAATACCAGTTATTGGGTTGCATTAGTGAACAGAGCTGTACAGCACTGAAAATTGCTTGGATCATGGATCCAAGCTCCGTTGGAGCAAGGAACAGAAATCAAGTAAGCCACTGCCTCAGCTTTCCATGATGAATCTGGGATATATTATGTCTGCAGTGTCCCTGCTGGAGTGATTGCCATCGCCTCTGTGGATAAACAAAGCAAGGGAAAGGGGAAAATGTACTATAAAGAGATTAAGTGATGTAATTAAGAGAAATGGGGGGAAAAACTGAGAACTCTTAGCTAGAAAATCTGAGAGCCAGCCGATCAGATAATAACTCTGCCAAACACATCACCCTCCTCTCTAGCTACACAAGGTTGCAGTGAGAAAAAGATGAGCTGCCACATTCAAGGAAGAATAGGGTGAATGTTCAAGCACCTTTTCCATTTTTAAACCAAAACGGCTGGGATAGAAGTAATGGAGCAAGCAGGGAAAATACGTACTTTTAAAAATGGTCATGAGCTCGGTATACTAACTCTTTCAGAAAAGAGCTCCTGAAGGGAAGTTTGTATTCTGGACCAGAACAGAGGGAATCACCAGCTGTAAAATTGCAGGTCCTAAGTGCCAATAAGTGCTGGATAGCTGCTACTCTCAGAATACTTTCTGTTGCAATCAGGTTATAAGCATTGATGACATTTATTTGTCTTCAGAAAGATTCACTCACTTAGGAAAAAATAAAAGGGGCAATTTGTTCTTCTATTTGGAATTCACCCTGGTACTACCAAGGTTCCCAATCTCCTCCTCCTAAAATACAAAATAATATAGTTGCAGACTAAACAGCATTAAGAGTCTGGGGAAAAATATGATGAAACAGGATGTAGGGAATAATTTCTGTCTGGAATTTTTGCATAGTTTAAGTGATGAGACAGAGGAACACTCAAATAAGTTATCCTTTATTTTTCATCTGAAGGAGAGACGAGAAACCCTTAAAACAAGCTACACAGAACAGCATTTGGAGAGAGAACTAAGTTGCGGGTGCATTTATGAAGTGACCATCAGACTAAGTGTTTAATTGGTGAAGTTTTGCTTTGTGAGGAAATGGCAACTCAGCCTGTATATTCAACTTCTGAGTATATAAGAAAGACAATTTAAACCTTTTCAAGGAGCATGGGAAAGCTTATAGTCAAGGATCTACTGTAAAAATAATATGCATTTGTTTAAAAATATGGCTTTGAAGCTAGTTGGAAAAGTAAGTTAAGTAACTCTTCACTACAACTCAAGTATGTCCATCAGTTATTACATGAATATAATTACATGAGCATAATAGGGATACACATGGAATAAATCCCCTGTAATACTACCTTGAGAATGATGATGTATCATTACCATTTTTAAGGACTCAGTGACACTTGTTACACATAACAAATATAAATACATACTGAAAGCTGACAACCTTAGAAGCATAAAGACATTCAATAGTGATTTGAGTGGAAGAAATTTTAAAAGAATTATATATATATATATACTCATATACATACATATATACTCATACCCACAAAATCCTACATAAACTCACATCAGAATAAGATCTAAGTCTTTTGGAAATGAACTCGTCAATTAAGAACCAGAGACCATAAAAATAGACAATTGTTATTTGAGGTAAATCTAAAGCTTCACAAATAGAAGACGCTGTGCCACTAAAGAGTAGGCCCCTAAGAGATAGAAGATACCTGTTTCTAATAACACTATATCCAGAAAACACAGGTGGGAACAAGTTTTAAGTAGCCTTGGAAATATTATACTTTTATTTAGTACTGAGACTTACTTTCTATGTCCATTTTAATTTCACCAGAAAAACAAAAAAAACCAAACCAAACCAAACCAAAAAAAAAAAAAAAAAAACCCAACCAAAAAACAAACTTAAATGTAAAATAATTAGGATCTGAAATATTTCCTGTGTTCTAGACCTACACTACTATCCATGGTAGTATGCTGCTTAATTTGTGTACAATTTGCAAACTCAATGTAGCATATACCAGTAATATATGTATGTAATACAAACCATAACAGCTACTTCTAAAACACTGACAAAATGCAATTTGTTGAGCATAAAACTGGCTTTACATACAGTTCAGTGTACAACTATCATTCTCTAGTGGATGCAACATTTTATTTGTTGCACAGATCTTGAATCAAATAATTGTGAAGACATACATAATGCTACACCTCTCTCTTCTGCTTCACTGAAACCTCTGGAAAGAATCTCTAAGAACCCTGCACTATTAAATCAGGTCGTCCCCACTACATTTACACAAGTTAACACTGTAAATGGGGAAGCAAAGGCACACAAAAGCTTTTAAATTTATATATATTAATTTAAATGAAACATCCCTGGCAGTGTTTAAGGCCAGGTTGGACAGGGCTTGGAGCAATATGGTCTAGTGGAAGGTGTCCCTGCCCGTGGCAGGGAGTTGGAACTGGATGAGCTTTAAGGTCCCTTCCAACCCAAACCAGTCTATGATTCTATGAAAGTAACTGTATTGTCTAACCTCGCAGACAAGTTTTCTCACCTAACGTCAGTCAGATTTCTTATGGACAGCCTCAGCTAATTGTTCTCTTCTGTGTATTTATTCTAATCAAGCCACTTAACACGGGTCTCCACTGAATATGCGAGCTAGTAAGGGCTTTCAGCTCTTACTGTGGTATGGTGTTTCCTGGTCAAAATCAATCAGGGAATGAAAGTAGTCTGGCACCTAACTGAGAGTTAGCATCCCTGGATTCAGTCACTCACACCACTAAATTGCTCTAGTGCAGAAGGAAAAGGAAAATGAACCATTGTAGCTACCATTCTGAGGACATTGAAGGACTTTACCCTACAAAAACATCATTCTTACTTCGCATATAAAGCACAGGATTAAGCCAACACTAATGGTTGTTACTAACTAGATTTTTAAAGAGCTCACTAAAAATTTGTAGCTAAAAATTACTATGCCAAACTCCAAAGAACTGGCCGTATTTAACTGCTTGACTGTGTGGCTGAAGCAGACAGGAATAGTCTTAAAATGTGGCATAATTATTCAGCTGTGCTCCTAGCTACTCCTCAATGTTAATTATGCATTAAAAGCTAATAGTGTTATTTATGACTGTTCAGGGTAATATTTATTTATAATGTGTACTCAGGCTTTCTGACAGAAGGCTGCCTTCTATGTACTTAATGATTCACAGGTAGGAAAAAGGTCCCAAGATTTCATTTTATTTCATTTTTTCTTTATCCTGGATTCAGGAATCTCCCTTGAATGTAAAGCCATATATTTTGCCACAATGGCCACCTCTAAATTCTTAAGTTCATTTTGCAAAGACTTGCTTTTCAGCACACTCTAACACAGTAGTAGACAGGAATCTCAATTACTTACCATAAATTCTATACAATACTTGTTCTTGTGTAATAACGTCAAAAAGAAGCACAATGGCATAACGTGGGACAAGCTCTATTGGCTATTGTTGAAAGTATATTCAAAATGACAGCACTCCAGGGGGCTTTGTGGGGGAGCCAGCAGAGAAGGGGAGAATATAAAGACTGCAAAGACTAATAAATGTGACCATTATTTGAGACCATATATGTTGAATGCCATATTCAAAGGCATTGCACCAAAATTATTAATGCATCATAATCCAGAAGCAGACACTTTTGGGCAGGAAATATGTGGGCAGGAATTAGTTGTAATACAATTGTAAGTTGTCAAGTATTGCACACATAATTAAATTACTGTTTATCCATTCAAGAGCAGATAGCTCTGAACAAGTTTAGAATGAATGCAAATTAACCAGAAGTAGCCATTTAGATTTGTTAAGCACCTGAAAGGAACATATTTAAACCACAATTCAATGTTTTCAGACTTATGTAGGCATTTTGAATTCAGCAAAACCAATAAATATTCTAATAAAGATAACAAGAAATCCCCATTTCTATTTTGCCATAAACCCACTCAGTTTAGGACTGAAAGAGTCCTGATTTTAACCAGTTCTCAGCTACAAGTGTTCCTAGTCACTTTTCCATTACGCAACCATCTTTATCTTTTTGCATATGTCTACTCCTACAGGACATATACATTTGAAGGAATAGCTATTGCTAGTTGTGAAGACCCTGACACAAAATCAGCAGAGAGAAGGACAGCACATACCTCCTTCTCTTTTCTTTAACAGGTAACTTTGCACTTCAACTCTCTTAAACTCTGTTCTCACATCATGCCTCTACCTCTGGCTGCCTTTCACTGCCAGGATGTCAGTGACCTGTCAAAGAGCAGTGCACTCCTGTGATCCATGCTTTACTGAAAGAGTACCCAGATTTGGGTTTGCTAAGGTTATTCTGAAAGGACAGAGAAAAGTTTAATCTCTATCTTTTCTTTTCCCCTCATGCTGCTGCTTCTGTGAGTATTATAACTCTTGCCACTATCTTATTGTGAAAACTCGGTAGACCTCTCTAACCTCTCTTTTTTACAAAGAGAGGCAAAACAACTGTGACGGGAGAGCTGAGACAGCATTCTTCTGTTTTCTCCTGACAAAGAATAAAGGCTCAAACTGAGCAGCTTGCAATACAGAGGAAAAGTACATTGTTGCATCAAATCTCCATCATAAAGTAATAGATTAGGAATGCTGGAGAAGAAGCTAACGTGAAATCCTTTCTGGCTATCTCCTTGCCAACCAGATTTTAAAGACAGCCCAGATGAAACCGCCATTTTTGCAGTCTCCAAAATCCCTCCCTGTAATAATTTTCTTCTCATGAAGATTAGCAGGTTTTTGCTAATAACAATCTAAATCTCCTTGTAGAACCACAGCCTCTCACCCATCACACTCCAACCTGAATTTATTGCATATATGTCCTCTTTTTCGTGTAAAATTCCATTTACATGGGTTTTTCCATCACTCCATGCACAGATTCACAGGAAAGATTTCAGCATTGTTTACATATTATAAAAAGGGAGTGATACCAACTCCAAATGAGATATTGTGAATTTACAAAAGATAAGTAAACAATTTGACTATGAATAGGCCATCATATGATAAATGCAACCTGCCTATCCAGTTAAGAGCCTAGTTTTGAAAAGGTGCTGCAAATGCAGTTGTCATTAGGTATGGCTGGAACTTTGAATGTTCAATCTCATTAGCCCAACTCAAAGATGTTTAAAAGAAAGGTCACTCAAATGTCAATAGAAATGTGCTATCCAAGCTCGTGATCTTGACAGAGCTGGGTAACAGTCAGTACCACCCACATGATTGACGTAAGGTAGAGTTTTATTTTTTATAAGTAAAAATGTCATTCAAAAGCCTTCTAAACTTAACCTTTTTAAAGTAGGCTTCAAACCTGTCGTGGTTTAAACCCAGCCATGCAGCTCGTTCACTCACTTAACCTCCCTTTCTTGCCCTCCTTCTGCTCCCAGAGGGATTGGGAGGAGAATCAAAAGAATGTAACTCCCATGGATTGAGATAAGAACAGTTTAGTAACTAATGTATAACACAAATCACTGCTGCTACCACTAATAATAATAATGATAAAGGCAATAACAAGG
>JBCJKH010005920.1:0-11134 GCA_039877255.1 Loriculus beryllinus | reverse complement strand
CTGATCAGGTCTTTTCACATCATGCTGCTTTTATCTGGAATGCTGGTTTTGATGCTTCCAGGGAAGCTCTGGCTGATGCTTTTAAGAATGTGGTTAATTATTTTTCTCTTTTTTGTTTAAAATGACACTCGAGCACAGCTATTTCTTTTAACCTTCTGCTTTTACTGTAAGACTTTAGCAAGAAATTTGCCTTATTAATGCTATTATATAGGGGAGGTCCTGATTTGCATCTTTGTCCTTGGTTAGTGTAGAGGCAGCACAGGGGTCCACAGAGAGAGAGAGATTAATTTTCCACCCCTCTTTTATGGTCTACAATAAAAAGTTTCTCTAAAGGCGAAGAAAAGAGAGGCACGTGCTTAATACTGAAGCAAAGCCTGCTTGTGCGAGATACCTTGGAGAAACAGTTCAAGAACACTTCATCCTCCTGCAACTGTTTTCCTGCACTTCTGCCAAGGTTAGGGAAACCTTGGGTTTGCTGCCGTCTGAATACCACTGGCTGGTATCACCCTGAACAAGTTCAGCTGATTGCTTACATTTTTGTCTTTATTCTTCCTCCTGTTGTCTCCCCACTTTGGCAAATAGAAATCACCTTTGTCTTTGGGGGAGGCCACAGCCTGAAAGCACCCAATAAAGAGAATCCCCCAGGAGATGCTGGCTGGAGGATCAAGGTCCTTACATTGAGTCCCCCAACCCCGTGTTGGGTCAGAAAACACAACAGCATAGTCTGATAGATGACTGAAAAATTAGGCCAACAAAAAAGAAAGTAAGAAAGATAGATAAACACACACACACACACACACACAGAGCCCTATACGTAAACTCCCATTTTTTCACACCAGTGAAGAAAGAAACAAAGAGGCAGAAAGCAAAAGTATCAGGCAAGTACCACAAACTTTACCTTTTTTCATTTGACTTCAAATGAAAAGCACCACTGACCAAAGCAATCCTTGAATGCCAATTGTTTTTGCACACAGCTCATTTGACATGCAAACCAGAATGGATGGAGAGCAGACCGATGAAGGGATCCCTGCTCTGAACAGCTGTGGGACACTGCTTTCTCCCACAGGACTGTGGTCTGGGCTCAATTGTAAAAGCTACAGTCACTGAGACATGGGAAACAGAGAACACAGGGATGCAAAAGAGCTTGAGTGCTTCAACAGATAAAGGAGAGCATCTCAATCTGTATGCTCTTTTGGGAAACTGAAGACACATCACCATGGCTACCTACCTTGGCAGACAATCCTTTTCTTTTTTCCCAGATATTTTGTCATAGCAGAAAGGACCCCATTGAAGACTTTCTTTTCTCTTCCATGAGGAGATGCTAACCAGCCCACCTTCTCCCACTGGGTCTGCGCTCACCAGCCCTTCCAAAATCCACTATGGACCTGGGACTGCAGGGCCTCTGCTCCCTCGGAGCTTCTCTACACTGAAACCCCAGAGACAAGTTACCAAAAACCCCACCACAGCCTTGGGGGGCTGTCAGGGAAAGGGACTGGGCCCTCCTGCGGTGGAGGAAAGCTTGGATGTGGGAAACAGCGGGAGAAGGACCAGTGGGAATGGGAGAAGAGCACAGGTTTATTGGGGAAGAGACATCCAGAGGGAATGGGATGCACTTCATAGTGGTCAAGTGTATTCTGATACCTCTTTTTTCTCCTTTCTGAACAACTGCGGTTAGAAATACTGTAATTGGCAGTAACACAGTCAAAGACTAGTAACTGGCAACTGCATGGGCAGCTGGCCAGGATGGTGAGGGGCACAGAGCGCACGGTGGTGCTCCTTGCCCTGCTCACCCCAGGGTGCACCCCATGCCATGTGCTGGGTGGCTTTGCCTAAACACCCCCTTTTCAGGGCCAAAATGAGGACTGGCAGCCAACAGTTGCAGTCACCCCCCAGCCCCATCCTGGGACTGCAAACAGCAGCACTGGGTTCCTCACAACAGTGCCTAACTCCCCTGCAAACAGTGTTCATAGATCCCATGGAGTGCCACAAACACACAGAAGGAGCACTCCACTGCATGCCTCTGTCAGCTCTCATGCTCTACCCTGTGAGTCAAGCAACTTCCTTAAACACATACTTGTTTAGGCATTACTTTAACGTCGCTAATTTCTGTGTCAATTATTGACTTGAATCACGTTAAAGTTTAACATAAATATGCTACCATATCCCCTATACATGTATTACAATAATTATACAGTTACAAAATGCTTCTAAAATACTAGGGAAACTAGCTGCTACTGGTAAATAAAGGCTCACAGACTGTTCTGAAGCCCATGCAAAGAAATACAAAGATTCCCACTCCCTTTGTATTAGCTTCCCAAGGAATAATCAATTTAGATTATTAAACACACCTACAAAATTAAGTACATTCCAGTTAAAATCTTTGCTTCCTAAAAAATGTTTTGTCTAATCTTATCAGACAGAAAAGAGGGGGGTAGAAAGCGAGCAGAGAAAGCAAAGGCATCGTATCATAAGCAGCTTGTAAAGCTACAAACAACGTGACAATAATCCTCTTTATTTAAAAAAAGAAAAAAAAAGAAAAAAGAAAAAAAAAGGACTGCCAACTTTTTCACATTTTAGCAAACTTTTCAATTAGGATTTCTTCCTGGCTATTTAAATATGCTTAAAGTAATGATTTTCTGTAATTTGTCTTTTTCTTTTGGAAACATACCGTGCTATTGTCAGCTTTAAAAAAGAAGCAATTTTCTGACTTTTGAGATTGAGCAGGTCATGGAAAAATTACTACTGTGGGAACCTGTAATTAAATAGAAAATGCAGCTGCACTTATAAAAAAAAACCCACCTAAAATTAAGTTTATTCTATTAATACTTGATTCGAGAATTGTATTTGACTCTTCAGACACAGGTCTTCTCTGAAACTGTACCTTACCCACAGAACATCGCTAGCTGAAGGGCTAGTTGCAAAAGCAGACATGATATAATATGTGCAACTATATTGCCAATTATTTGCTGTTCATCTGAATTAGGTTCGATATAGTATGATAGTAATTTACACATGTAGCCCCTTTCCTTCCTCTTTTTCTTGTACTAGCACTACACCTTTGGGTGCTGGGGTTTTTTTTAAGGCTCTTAATTAAAATAAATCTACATAAAGTCAGTAACGCTTATTGTAAAATTAACTAGGAAAAAAGAAGTACAGAAAGGGACTTCCGAACAAAACTATGCAATATATCTGAATTGAATAAAGATCTCTTCCCAGCATTTGACTTATCATGAAATGGAGACAAGATTCTACACATTACCATGATACAAAACCATGCTTTGTGTTCATATAAAGAAAATGTATCATAGTTCCCGACTGAATGCTTGCACAGTACCAGTACAGGCTCTGAATTAAATTCTAAATTAAAATATTGGGGGGAAAAATATTGTGACCCACAATAGTTTATAAAACAGCTGAAATAGAAAAGAGTAACAAAAACCTCACCAAGAAAATAAGGTGCAGATATGCTGACTAACAATTCATGTTCTGATGTCTGATGGGAAAAAATACTTGCACAGAAATCTTAAAAGGAGTATAGAGAATTATAAATAATTTTATTAATTATTTTATTAATGATAATTAATTTTATTATTATTTTATTTTATTTTATTTAATGATAGTAATAAAATTGCCTTTTAAACATAATCACATTTAGTATCACCACCTGTCATGATTTCCTAGGGTAATAATAAATGAGATTACACAACTCATCCTTATTGCATAATATAATTTACTTAATAAAAATTCTTAAGTAAAAATATTCTTTTATATACTATACAATTATTTGTAAAGCTATTTCTTTTCAACTTCCAATAATTCACTAAGTTTAAGGGTTGAGGATTTTTTTCTTTTAATAAATAGAAAGGAATATTTCCATCTTCTTTTATCAATCTTTTTTACATACAGCTTTCTGTGCTATTATAAAAGAACAGAACTAAACCCATAGAGTCTCTATAAATGTCAATACTCTATTTATTCCATATAAGAAGCTGGAATCCTTTCTTCTTGTGCAAACTCACCTGTACTATTTTTAACACACTTCTGTATTGTATCTAATACAGATATCCACAACTAGTGTGAGAATGAAAGCAGCATACCAGAAATGGAGAAAAAAAAGCCTATTTGTGAAGAAACACTATACCCAATCCGTGGAAGATTTTTTTTCCCCTTTCAGAAACATCTTGTGAGCAGCAGTGTTGCCACAGAGAAAGCCCACAAAACCTGTATCATTGTGTACGCTGCTCAATTAAGATGCCCAGAAGTGATCTGAAGAACCAGCAGTGTATTTTGATGTGTATTTTGATTTCATATCTACGGCTTCCTTTCTCTCAGCTGCCTATTTGGTCAGTAGTGTGATTTTTTCCCCCCTGCGTCATGCTGTAGAGCTGGATTTCTATTTTCCAGCTGCATATATTCCACGGAGGAAGGAAAAACTGATCCATGCAGTTCCTATTTGCATAAAGCACAGAAACATCTGTCACAAGGTTCTTGTCGGTGGATTGAAGCATCAGGAGATACTGCCGTTGATCTGCCGTCTGCCCTTAATAATGCAGAACTCTTTTGCTGTCAATAGGAGCTCTGAGTGAGGGTGTTTGAGGAGGCAAAGAAAAGAGAGAATTCGATCGGAGAAGACATATTCTTACTATTACTTGAAATGACTTATTGGTTACGTGATGCTGTCTCACATAAACACTCAGAAATGGGCTCTGCCCCCGCATCAGCCAGTGCCCTGTTCCATCTGATATCAGTTCTTTGCAAATACAGATCTTACAAAGGTATATGACGATTTAATCAGCATCCTGCAGTTCCCTACAGTGCACTGCAGCTTTTTGTGTAAAACTTTATGCAATGAACGATCTGTGGTTGCAGGGCTAACATTAGAAAGTGCTCAATCTGCAGTGCTGGTTTGAGTTTTGATTTCAGTTTAGGGAATCAAATACAAAAATCTCCAGGAAGATTTGTCTGTGGCTCAGATCAGGAAAATCTTCATTCTGATTCGGTTTGTATGTACAATGCATATTTAATATCAGGTGAACAAGCCGATTCATTCATACAGAATACATAAATAGAAGAGAAACTCGGAAATATAACAGCAACTATTTATAAAACAGAATGACTATGTTGGGTCAAGCATTATTTCTGAGATCGCTAGAAGTACTGTTGGGAATACACCAGATTCAGATTTTTGCATTAGATTTTTCTCTTTTTAATTACAGACTATTTTCAAACTTCACCGGCTCTGCTGATATAATCGTACAGATTTTACACTGGCCACTTCTCACACCACTGAGAGTGAGAGCTCAGCCCAACCTACAGCATGCAGTGCAAAGTGCTCTTCGCAGCTTGTGTGTTCTGTGGAGTTGAACAGTCAAACTGAAAGGAAAATAAAGTTTCTCTACATTTTCTGTCTACTCAGGTCAGAAGTAGCATGAAGGTGATTGATACAGCACTATTCTCTCTATTTTCTGCCAATGGCTCCATGATAGCCAGCTTCCTAAGCTAGGGCAGCAGAGATCAATATCATATTAGTAACATCGCGTTCGTCATTGACACTGTAAACGAAAAGGGCTTTAAACATTTCTTAGTCATAGCTGATCTCTGTAATGTTCATGCATGCTTTTGTTTGTAATCCCCCTCGCTCCTTCACACGTTCACAGGTACCTTCACTCAACTGTAGATGTCTGGGTGCAGGAAATACCTGCTCACAACAGGGTCACGCTATATTGTGAAACAAACAGTTCTAAAAACAATACCAGAAGAAGCCTGCAGCGGGGGTGATCTTTGCTCCCATATACATATTTGTTTAAAAAGTTTCCCTGGCAGCGGTTCACCAGCAGGCAGTAATCAGCTCGGATACTTCTTTGTAATTTTTCTGTTTCATAAATAATACAGGAGTTTACTAACAGGAAGTTTGTGGGAAGCAACAGTAAACAGTCTAGCAATCCATCTGTTATTGCGGAATGCAAGAAAGCTGAATCAGATTCTCTGCAAGTGGACTATTTTCGTTGTTTGTGCTAGCGAAGATGTGTGGGAAATGGGCACTTAGAGTCATTATTAACATGAACTCTTGCAGACCTCCTTTTCCCTTCCCTTGAGGAAAATGACAGTTGGGTGCGATTTCAGCAAGAAGCTTCAGTGGCTATAGGGCAGCTTGTAAGGAACCTGAGCAAAAAAGACGAGGCAGTTGTATCAGATGTGAAATATTCAGGTGACAGCCACAGAGACTTCTGCTTCCTCGAAACCCAGCTCAGAAAGCATGACTCCCAAATTAAAACACACACAAACTCCTGTTAGCACCTTCCTCAAGCGTCAAGATATTTATCAGGAAGAAGTTGAAGGGTTGGAGGGACCTGGAGTAGGAGGAAAGGAAACAAGGAAAAATAAGGTAACGATGGAGGTTGTACTGACAGGCTTTCAGTGCCAGCACAAGTAAAGAGTCAAGCAAGGGTGAAAAAAAAGCTAGTATCTTTCCTGAAGACAGGCTGTTCTGCTGGCATTCATCCACCCTTGATATATTGCTTATGAATAGAAGGCTAGAAAGAGAGCGGGGGCAGGCGTGTAAATTAGTCACTACTACTACAAAAGCAAGGTTTCTTTGCCAGCGGCAACGCGATGTCTCACCTCAAAGATTAATTTGTAGCACTGAAAATGTGCGTCCAGCATAATAAGTTGTGCTGCCAAATAAATGAGAGACAGAAGCCTAAGAATGGGATTATATCCTGGGCTAACTAGAGATCATTTCATTTTAACAAGCTAACAAGTTCTGCTTATTCACAATATATATTACACAACATTACACATCGTACTTGGGTTAGAAGAGACAGTAAATACTTCTAAACCCAAAACCTACTAAAAAGACATAGGAACTTGTCAAGAAACAAAAATGTCAAATTATGGGCGCGTTATCAGCTGATCGTTACACATTTAATAAGCTGGGGGCAGTAGGGCAAGACTGCTCGGCAGAAAGAGCATTTTCCCATAGGATACTCTTTTAACGCCAGAGTTCAAACCTTCACGAACTCTTTACAACGTGTTGTGGACACAGTCGGAACCCCGCGTGTTGGCAGCCCGCTGTTGGTGCTGGCACACGCGGGAGCACAAGGGCCGGGATGCCGGGGGTTACCGGTCCCGGGACCGGAGCTCCGCAGCCGAGGAGCGCAAGCGGGCGCTCAGCCCTTGCCGCCGCCGGACAAGGCTGCCACCTTCCGGCCTCCCTCCTCAAACCAGCTCTGACCGGAGGGGAACAAGGTCTGGCGCTGAGGAAAATGCGATTCCTTGGGAGCGTGGTTCAGAGGCAGGCTTCAGGTGTGGGGAGAGGGTCTGGTCCCGCACTGCTCTGCTCCCATCCCACCCCATCCCATCCCGGCCTGTTGTAGCACCAGGAAACGGAGGAGCAGCCGTGTGCTGATCGCCCCTCTCACCTCCCCTAGCCCGCAGCCTCAGCACCGCTTCGTCCCTGCCTGCAAAGCCTCTTCCCGCACTTTCCTCGCATGGGTCTCACTGACAGAGCAGCAGCGCTGATTTACAGCGGGGAACGAAGGGTGAGGGACAGCCCCGGCGCCTCTGCCGGAGCGGTTTGCTCCCCCGCTACGCACACACGGTGCGGGCCGGGGTTATTTGTGGGGCAGGAGGGAGCACAGGGCAGGAGCCGGAACTCCGACGGTGACGGCTCGAGGGTGCGGGAGCGCCCGCAACCGCCTCCGCGCCCGGTCTCCGCAGCAGCGCCCGGCCGGCTGCGCTCCCGAAGGGGTTTGGTGCCCCCTGCCGGGCAGCAGCAGTACAACTGCTCGGTAGCCTCAGGTTGACCTTGGTCTGGGTGAGAATCATCGCGGTAGAAGTGACCTCTTCAAGGTTTCACTGTATGGGTAACACTGTTGAGTACTCACACTGGTAAACGTATTTTTACAGAGCATTGCACCAATGCCACTACAGGCAGTTATTGATAATTTCATCATTATTTACTACTCTGTGTAGTGAAAGACATTACTCAATAACTGTGCAGTATAGTTAAAAATTCAGCATCATCTATGCCAACTACACCTAGGCAACAGGTAGAGTTGCCAAAAAAAAAAAAAAAAAGAAAAACCAACCCAAAAAAGGACTAAGTTTTTGATGATTTTCACACAAACTGGTGGAAAAGCCTGAAAATCCTTCTTCTGAAACATCACTATCCGAATCTGTGATGTCAAGTGACTGCACATGAGCCATCCTTTACACAGGTAAACCCACCAGAAGTGAATCGCACAGCTCTGCCACTCTACTGTGGGTTTCCCACGTGGGTACACAATAGGGCTGGAGCACTGTTACAGGCAGTAGAAGTGAAATTGCCTAAGTGCTGTTTAGTGAAACTATGGCATTGCCTCCTATGACTGTCTCCAGCTGTAGCCCAGCACTGGACACATTGAGTGTTTCTAGCTTATTTTATTTCAATTTTTGAGTGTTAAAACTTGCTACTGCTCCTGCCTGGTCTAATGCCTGCTCTTACCTGTGGACATTCACCTCCAAGTGACAAAGCACAACTGTATGATTTTATTGCTTGAAGGAACAAGGACACCTTGTATCTTAGCATCTAAATCCCATCCACTTCTGCCATGATCTAGGACTACGGCAAAAAACGTTGCATTGTAAGTACTGGTGCTGGTTTGTTACAACTTTTTGTGCTGCCTGTATTTACTTGTTTGGTTAGTGCAGAACTTGAGGGCATTCCATTTATTTCTGTGTCAGGATGAGGCAGATGTCAGTACTCGCCAGTGTGCCATCACGGCCCAAGTGCTGAGTGAGGTAGCTGTGATTGTGCGGAGCTCCAGCTAGGCACGCACAGCCTTCCTGCAGCAGCAGCTCACTTGAACATGGCATGCACTGATGCACTTAAGTGTATCATTTCTGTAATCAAATTGAGTCACAGCAAGCTTAGAAATACAGTGTTTTCCATTGCAAAATACTGCCATGCTGAAGGGTCTTCATGGTACTTCTGGGTATTCACTGATATGCATGCTTCTGCAATGCTGGCTTTCCTGGTCTGGGAAGCATAAGGATTATAAATACGGACTAATTGCAGGTTAGCAAAGTGGTCCCAACACTGACCAGTCTGGACATAAACCCTTCATGTCTAGGAAGAGCATGACAAATGAACTTACTATCTATGCACTGAACAAGATCCCTTCCGCAGGGAACCTAAGTCACTTTAATGGTTTGTGAGTTCATCATGTAGCACATCAGCAGATGAGTGCTCAGAGTCCACTCAGCTTCACTCCTACGACATAGTCAAGTCCCTGAAAATCAGAGACCAAACACCTCAACACACACTCTCTAAGCTGTGATCCCCTGGGATGTGAAGTACTCCTGTGTCTCCTCTGCACAGCTTGTCATCACTGGAGGGATCTGGGCCATCATGGCCTCCCCATTGACTGCAGCTTGGAGGCAGGCTCTCTTTCATGCGCTCACTCCCAACCAGCCTTGGCTTCAGTCTGCCAACAGAGTAGCCTAGCTTTGGGTGCAACCTGTGCCATTACATCTATGGATTTCCTGGCAGAGAGCTGCTAGAAGTAGATCCAGTGGATCCAACAGATCAAAACACATCTGGCAAATCTCATCTCTTTCCCAAAGCACTAAGGGACGAAGTGACATCTTCACAAACTTGCCCAACCTTCACCTCAGAAATGCTAAGCCCTTGGTTCACACTGGCTGCGGTGAGGTGTAACAACACAAAGGCTCGCACTGTAGTAGTTGGTAGGGAATTCAGATTCTGACCATTTTTGGGAGCCTGCCTTAACAACCTTGTTGGGTCTTTCCCTAGGCCTCACCTCCAGGTAGCAAAAATAATACTGCTTCATGTCATCCCATTACATGCCAGTCCTCTCAGACACACTGGCTCAAGCTGCTGTAAGAGTCTCTGCTCATATGGGTTAATGTCCCTGTGGTGAGCTCTCAGGCTGCCTCGTGTCTGCTTCTCTCACCTTCCATAGCAATAGGCGCTACTCTCAGCTAAAACCCCTGCAGTACCTGAAAGTAGGGACTTTCCACAGGCGCCAGAAGCTGTAGTCAGAGCTTTGGTGGAGCCTATGAGAGCTGGGTACCTCTCTTTAGGTATGCAGAAGACACAAATGGAGCAGATTTGATTCCCTGATGCAAGGTGAGTCTGCAGAAATGAATAGTCAAACTCCTCCTTGCCAGACTCCCTCCATTTAATGGAGCTACACTACAGGAGACATTTTTTCCCACAGGGATGAAGTCTTTTCAAAAGTCCAGTTGCCCTGGTTGGAGAAATCAATCTGTATTTTATGCGTTCCTGCTATTTTGTTTTTCATTTGGACGTGAATTCATGCTGAAAACCATGAACACCATCGAGTTAGCCCATCAATTAAAAGCCATATTGACATGGACCTTAGAAATTGATCCCATACTGGAACCTTTTCCCAGATTTATTGAATCATGATATTTACTTATTCCCCCTTTACCAGGGGAAATCCTGACTTTATAGTTACCTTTTCTTTTCATTCCACTTTTGTGCACAACTCCGCTACCCGATTCTTAGTTTTCTCCCCTTCACGGTGATCAAAACCCCTTTATCCGTGGAAAAGTATTTGATATGGCTTTGAAGCTAGTGTGACTAATTTAAAGCACACATAGGCATGCGAGCAGGAGCATGCGTACACATGAACACAGAAGCACACAGGTGTGATTAAGATTCAGTCTAAGTAGAGAATTCTGTGAGCAGGAAAACACAAGTGTAGTGCAGTGCTAGGAATCATTACACTCTGCAGCAGGTAGCAAAGCAAAGCCTTACCATAAACACTGGGGAAAACAGATGTTGAGAGAGTGTGAGCTGGAGATTGGGAATAACAGAGCTCTTCTTCATATTGCATAGTATAATTCTAGCCAAAACTGCCAAAAATCATAGAATCCTAGAATAGTTAGGGTTGGAAAGGACCTTAAGATCATCCAGTTCCAACTGCCCTGCCATAGGCAGAGACACCTCACACTAAACCATGTCACCCAAGGCTTCATCCAACCTGGCCTTAAACACCACCAGGGATGGAGCACTCACAACTTCCTTAGGCAACCCATTCCAGTGCCTCACCACCCTCACAGGAAAGAATTTCTTCCTTATATCCAATCTAAACCTCCCCTGTTT
>JBCJKH010005882.1:0-31752 GCA_039877255.1 Loriculus beryllinus | reverse complement strand
TCAGATCAGATGGAGGACATAGCACGGGAGAACAAGTAAGGCCTGTGAAAAGTCTAGTGGGGCTGCAGAGCAGAAAGTTACAACATCTTTTATTGGAGGCAGAAGGGTCCTAAAACGTGCAGATTCAGACTTCAGTCAGGCTGGCACACTCAGATCAGATGGAGGACATAGCACGGGAGAACAAGTAAGGCCTGTGAAAAGTCTAGTGGGGCTGCAGAGCAGAAAGGAGAACATGAGCTGTTGTATTTACATCAGACTCTTGTGCTGGGAGCTCATTACAGTGACAGCCTGGCTTCAAGAGTCCATGCAGGCTGCGTGACTTCCTGAGGTGAAATCGGGCTCCGTGTGTGAAGCAAGATGCAGAACCAGCTGAATTGAATGCATTTGCTTTTGTGAACTCAGTTTTCACCAAAAGATCATATATTCAGAAATGTGAACTATTTTGCAATTTAAAACCAATCTGTTTCTATAGATTTTGTGATACTGTGTAGACACACAAAGTAATACTTGCATGTATGTTTATGCTTTTAACCCTGTGACACTTCAAAAAAGCTCTGCATAGGAGACAAACTCTGTATGTTATAGTTGCTCCAATATTTATACTAAATGGTCCTCCTTGGATTTGTTTTTGGTAGGTTTTTTTGCTGGAGTATTTCTCCAACACAGCTTTTAGCCAGTTATTTTCCCTTCCTTTCCAAGGCTATCACTGTTTGTCACTGTTTGAAAATCGTTACCTCTCTACACATCTCTATGTAGATGCTGTAAGAACGTGCAAATAAAAATATGTCAAAAACATGATAAAGAATGGGAGAAATGTCACTCAAGAACTTGTTTCATGTAACTGCATATCAGAAACATCCTGAAATCACAGTACAGCCTTTGAGCTGCTATGAAATTGCTGATTTCACAGGAATGGCTTAAAATCTTTCTATTTTTCTAATTTATCTCTTATCAAGGGTGGCTCTGTTCCCTTTTGCACACTAGTGTACTGTTCTCATTTTATATTCGGGCTGCAGGTTTTCTGATCCATTTTGGATTTGAGAATATAGGTTTAGATTGCATTGCACCGGTGATCCTAAACCATGTTTTACAGTGGCTTTTTCATATTCATGCTTGTTCAGTACTCTCCCGGCTGAAGCTGGGGATGTGGGTGTAATCATCAATGAAGTTGCTTAACCCGTAACTGTTGGTGTGCATGATCTTACTGCTTAATGAAATCCTTCTTTTGATTCAAATTAACTGAAAATAATCGTACCTTGAGGTTAAAAAACCCCAACAAATAGAACAAACCGGCAACAACAAAACCACAACAACAAAACTCCAAAACAGAGCCCAGAAAACTCACTTGCAGTTGGTGCATACTCTATAGTGATTGTTTGTTGGGTTTGTAGAGACTGTTTCAATAAAAGAAGGTTTTCTTATGCTGTATAGTAAACTTGAGATGGGGAAGGCCTTGGAGAAGTCACTTTGAACACAATGAGATGAAACATGATGAAGTTCCTTTCCCTGCTGTTGGCATGTTGGCAGGGCAAGCTTCATGGCTTCATTAGCTGAAATGTCTTCCATCTTTTTATGAATCCTGTGTAGAATACAGTTCTTAGGGGAGATTTCTTATAGCAGCAGCTACTTTGAGGTGTTTTAAACCTTTCATTTGTACTTGAAGTTCTTTAGCAGGCTGGAGTGGGGCTTTTGCTGCCAGAACAGGTTGTGTTAGCACAGTCCTGAGAGCAGAGATGGAACAGACTGGGCATAGGCTATGTTACTGGCACCAGCATCAGCCATTTCCTCTGGCTCCTATTTATTTTTTTGGCTAGTAAACATCACACTAGACTGCTGCACTGGCTTTATCAGTAGTGTGGAAGCCAGCCTTAGATGAACTTGGGAAGCCAGACTGAGACTTGGGGATTTAGAGTAGTGCTTATGTGGAGCTTCCATAGCACTTACTGTCCTACAGTGCAGTCTTGTAAAGCAGCATTGCGCGATGTCCTTGCATTGTGCAATCTAGCTTTGCTGTATTGACTTTGGAAGGAAGTATGGTTAGAGCCACACAAGAAAAAATGCAAATCGCTGTTCATCAGCAGTAAGTTACTGTCTTCAGCACAGCTGAAGGGCTCATACATATTGTCAACACACTTCTTACCATGGTTTAGGAGCTTCATAAGTAGTTCAGCTGGTAGGCACCAACTGTGTAAAGTTACAAGTATCTGCAGAAGAGTTGAAGAAGCCAATGTGTTTTAATGAGCGTAACTCACTTGCAGTGGCTGCAAATTGACCCGTAATGAACTGCAATTAAATTATAGCAACTACTATGATTTCAGTTCTTGGCAAGTTACTTGTTCAAGAAGCAGACGGTACTGCTGCAGTGCAGACTGTTAATTCTGCTTGTCTTATGTTTCTAAAGAATGAAGCAGGAGTATTCATTGCTGCTGAGGGTTTGGGGTTTTTTCTCTCCAAATTATTTAGACTGAAAATGTATTTTACTTTTCTTTCTGCCCTAAAACACAAACTGATCCAACTCCCTTAATGTGAAAATAATGGTAGCTTGAAGATAATGGTATCTTGAAGTTGCTCACAAGGTGTTAGTGTGGTGTAAACCGAAGTGTTTAATAATATTTCGAGCAAATTTTCCTTTTGCTTTAAAATTAATACCAAGTTTAGGATGATCTCATGTATCAAAAGATCACCTTTTAAAACTCTAGGAGGAAAATTCCAGTGTATTTAACTTACCTGAATGTTATGTTTGATTTAGATGATGATGCTAGTGAAGATTCCTCTCCCCCGCTCCCAGAAAGAACACCAGAATCATTTGTATTAGCAAGTGAACAGAGTGAGTCCTTAATGTTTTGTGGTAATTGGAGGCAAAGTGTGAAATGCATCTTGGTATTGTATTTGAATGTCCCTGCTTCTTGGTTAATCTTGTATTATATAGCATGTGTAATGGCTTATTTTGAGGTTTAGCTTTCACAAGGCCTTAAAGACTTAAATTATTTCTTCCTTTCTGACTAAGCATGCTGTTATGTAATATTTAAGTATATTGGAGACTTCAGTATTGATTTTAGTGGAGCTGGTTTTCAGTCTGAAGGGTACGGAAACAAGATGCAGTTGGGAAATGCATTACAGTTAGGGGATTCCCCAGCTATCTGTTTCCTACTGCTGCTGGGTAGGGAATGGGAAAACACAGTGCTTATCTGATTCTCCTTACTTGGGCAAAGGAAAGATGACACTTCCTACTGCACTGCATCTAATGAACAAACCCAGTTTGCTTAAGTTAGCATAGTTTACTCTTTGCCTTCATCAGCTGAAAGACAGAACTTCCAGACGTTGTGTGCTTGTATCTTCATATTTAATTCATGAAACTGCTAATGGCAGAATACCAAAAGATTAATTGAAGTGATAAATTAGGTTGATGTTTGGTATCTTCCAAAAAGCCTAAGTGTGACATAGTTATTTACTGAGGCTTTTGTTTAATGTCACTTTGTGAAGCTTTCAAAATTATTTGAACAAATACGATTCACTTAATTTAACTTAATATGGTTATTTTCAGTATAAAAACATTGAAGGCTTGCAAACATAGCATAGGTAGCTCAGAATCACAGTGATCCTTTCTGTGGATATTATGGACTTGCTGCTTCTCTGGGAGAACACAAGAAACAGAGCTTTTTTTGGGGGGGGGGGGAGGAGGGAATCTCTTTGGAACTGGAGTCACTAAAACCACTTCAGTTTTGAATGTGTTTTTGCGTGATATCAGAAAAGTACAGGTATGGCTGTCCTAACTTGAGTGTTTTCTTTACTTAGTGTGTCTTTCTCAGGTCTGCTATCCTTGCACAGCTGGTGTAATACCATTTTAAAAACATCCTTGAAAAAGAAGCTAATTCTCTTGCTAGTTAGAAATGCCCAAAGGAAGGAAATGAACATCCACAATGCAGACACTGCAGTCTTGTGCTTTGAATTACATTGTGGAGTTTTCCCTTCCCTTGAGCACTCTGTGTGAAGAAAGAGTCATGTTTTTGCAAGCATCTAACTTTTAGAAGTTGCTTTATAGCACATTTCTAATGCTGTGTTCTAATGCCCCATCATGGAGAGAACTCAAGTATGTTGAATTTGATTTCATTTTTCCTAGGCACACCCTTGCCCAGGCCAGTGCTGGTTGCACAGTCTGAGTGGAGCATACTGCATGATCAGCATCTCCCTGAGCAGACAGCCCCTACAGTAAGTACAGGAGACATGTCTGTACTAATCAGTCATTTCTTGTTTGGTTGGGAACTACAGCAAAAAGCAAAATACATAACTGTGACAAGTTACAGCTGTTGATTATCTACAACTGGCCAGTTTTCCCTCTGCCTGAGCTACTGAGCTGATGTGTTAATATTTTCTTTCCAAAAAACCTATCTGGTTTTCCACTTTCAGCAACACTTTTAAAAATCATTCTAATACACCTTCAACTATGGCTTTAAGAGTGTAAATATACTGCTTTTATGGAGTTTGCTGTCTGGCCTTAATTGATCAGAGGATAATTCAAGCTGGAGAACTGCAGCCTTAACCTGTGGCATGAAGCAGGTACTTGGGCCAGGCTGCTCAGGGCTTTATCCATTGGGTCTTGAAAACCTCCAGAGGTGGAGACTTCATATCCTCTATGGGCAACCTCTGTCACTGGCTGCTTAAGTTTTTCTTCATATCCATATTTATTTTAAACAAATTGCTTTCTGCCCACCAGATTTCCCTTTTCACATCAGTCTATTAATTACTCAAAGTCATCCAGCATAAAGAGCTGGTAAAACTTAAAAGCATATCAAGTCCTCTTTACATTCATGTCTGTCTTTTTCATGCACGCCGAATACATTTTACAGTCACCTTTAGACACCATTTAAAAATGTTACAAAAAAGGTGTAAATTTTCAGGGACTGTAAATTTAGCATAAGAACCAATCTACCTCATCTTACAAATAATTTGCAATGTGACAATTAACCTTTCATTAAGTAAGGTTCTGATAGCGAAATCTGTATTAACTACTGTAGCATTTTTGACAGTTACAGCAAGTCAGCAACGTAGGAGCATGTAGATGTATCCATGGGTGTTGTGTATTTTTTGAAGATGTTTTCATCCTCTTCAGTTTCTGCTGTTTTTTGTATTTTGGAAGGATTTTATAGAATGATTTTAAATATTTCTCTTTAACAGGGTTTGAAAATGACTTCTCCTATACTACCTGGTAAGTGGTGGGAAAGTGTGTGTTTGTTTGGTGGGTTTGGGTTTGTTTTTTTTTTTCCCAAAAAAAGTACATTTTTTTTCCTACTGAGCAAAACTTAGCCTGAGCTTGGCTTTTGCTCTGAAGATATCTGAGTACATTGCCAAAAAACTGGCCTTTCTGAAAAGGTCTTCTGTTTTTAAAGTTTCTGAGGTTTTATAAGGAAGCAAGTTACAAGTCTGATTTAAAAATTAATGGTAAACTTTGGGTACACTAAAATATTGAGACCAAAAATACTGACTTTAAATACATATGTTAATAGCAATATTTTTTTCCTCTTAATTAGAACATTCCAATGTTATTGCAACAGAAATTGTAAAGGTTGCTGAATTAACATCTTTAATTTCATAAAGACAGAAGTAAACCTCAGATAAGTTCAGCAGTGATGTATGTGTATATATATGCATGTTGCATATTTACCCAAGTCTTTGATAGTCTGAAAAGGCTTCAGTAAGAAGAGCAGTCTATCACCTGATGGTTGCAGCAACTTGCTTCAGCTGTAAGCTTACTTCTGCCATGTGTCTTCCGTATACACTTGGATGGGCTTTTACAGTCCATTTGGAGCTGTATGTTAAATGCTTTTAATATGAATTAGTTTTCAGAAATATTACAGATTTGCTGATCAGGTGATAATACAAGTAATGAAAAACATAGCGACTTCTTGTGTTGTCCTAAACATCTTTAGATAGAACATGAACAAATGCATTTATATCAGTGTGTTAAATGGTACTGTGAGCTCTTGCTATAGATAGGTGCTCCATGGGATTTTAAATATCTGTAAAAACTTCTAAAAACATAATAATCCGTATTTGGCGAACAGGAATGTGTCACTGGCGCTGAATATCTGCCTTGTAAGCAGTTTTGAAGTAATGTTTTTTAAGAAATTAGAAATTGGCTTTTAAGTCTTTATTCTTGTAAATAACATTTGATGCAAGTTGTGTTCTGGACTGAGCTGTAATGAAAAATAGCATTCACACAGTGCTAACTCACTGAATATTACAGTAAGGGGGATGTGTGTATTTTCCAGATCGTCCTGAAAGAAGCAACAAGACACCAACTGACGTTTTACCTCAGATTTCTTTTTCTGGTTCCACTGATACAAGAGGTCAAATTTCAGAATGTCCTGCAGAAGTAACAGATATTGGTAATTACAGTTCATTCGAAGCATAATCACTAGATGACTTAAACAGAAGACTTATTACCAGTACTGGTTTGGGTAGCTTCTGCTACTGATAGCTGCTACTACTGTCTCCTTCCAGCTCGCTAAGGTGCAGAACCCAGTCAAAGAAGCCTGGGTCTTTTCAGCACTGCTGAAAGAGTTGTTCCTAGATTGAGCGATTCAGCCATTCTTCACTTTGTTGTTTAGAGTGTATCGAACACAGAATTAGACAAATGGGATGTGATTTCTGTAGAGCTCTGAAAACTGTCAGAAATAATACCTGAGAAAACTGCTTTGGTGTGCAAGAAGGGAGGAAAAATAAATTGGTAAATGAGAACAGAGGCTGTAATACGGTATTTATTGAAAAATACTGTCAAAGTGAGGTTTAAATAGTGAATTATAATTATATGTACAAATTCTTCATGTTTGTATCTCAAATGGCCATAGTGCCTTTGTAACTCTTAATACTACAAAGTCCTTTTCTAGGTCTGAGAATAAACCTCCTCTGTAAGAACTGGGACATCTTGTGTAGTAATCCTTTTGACTGCTGCCAGCATATGTGAGACTGCATTGTCTGAATGAACAGAAGTATTAAATACATTTCTTTCCTTAGGTTTTGGTAACCGCTGTGGAAAGCCCAGAGGACCAAGAGAGCCACCCTCAGAATGGACATGATCCAAGAACCAATGGACATAACATACTATCAATAAATTATACTGGAAAATTCAAGTGCCACTGAGACCTAGAAAAAATAGTATTCCACTTTTTAGGGGGGCAACTAACACAGAGCAGTGTATATCTAACTACCAAATGGTACATCCTTACAGTACATCCCATGCAAAACCTTAAACATTTGTTCACAACAGTGGATTCCAGTATTACAGCTTAACTTTTTGCTGGGGCCATCTACCTGCCTTATTACACTTAGGAGAAAGTATTACATATGATTTATTTTGTAACTTCAAGTATTATTGCCTTAATGTCTTTTAACCCTGTTACACGCTGCTTGTAGACATATGTTAATATAGTAATACTTTGGACAGATTGTGTTTATGGACTACTTTTTGCTAACGTTTGATTACCATGTATGCATTATTTTGTATATGTACAGGGCAAGTAAGTATATAATTTGATAAAGTTGCAATCATAAAATATTAACAGAAGATGTAAGAAATCTCTGCATGAGCTAAATTTTTTGTGTACCTTATTTGTAAATTATTTGCCCTGAAGTTTTAGAAAATAGTTTCTGGGGTTTTTTACCAAACTTGCTGGACACACACAGCCGGAATTGCAGGTTAGCAGAGATAAAGATTGTAATACATTTTGTAAATTGTAAGCAAAAGGTTATTTTTATATTATATACTGTTTAATTGTCAGACCTAATTTGTTCTGGTTTTCATCTAGTCACGGAGATTCAGTAAGTGCCTTGGAACAGTATTGAATTCTCTTAGCCTGTGTATGTTACTTCAGTGTTTTGAGTTCATCTGGAATTAGATTATCAAAAATATTTGTACCTTTATAGTATATTTGACCTGCCAGTAAAAGAGAAACCATTCTACATGATCGACACTCTTTAGTTTTCATTTGAATCTTTCATCTGTTGCAATCTTTAGAAAATTCATCTCTCTCAACTTTCTGTATAATAGGATTTTACAGTTTTAATACGGCGTGTTTCTAATTTGGGAAAACCAGAACACACTGGTGAAAGGACTGTTTAAATACCACTGTCTGCTCCTACAAATGGTAAATACCATTTTTGTTGTTCAGCGACTGTGTATGTAAGAAAGCGACTTATATGAAGGTTCACATAGAGCCCTTGCAGCTACACTGTATCTTGGCAATATATTATGTCAAGAGTTAATCCTTATAAGGATTCCTTACTTAAACTTTTCTGTAATACAATCTTTAAATTAAAGACAGTCAAAATCTCACTATGGGTGTTTTTACTCTTAGGGAAAAAAATGTGTTCAGAAACAAAGTAAAACTGAGTGAAGGATGGCAGTCAGGCTTAGGTTATAGATCTTGTATTTGAACAAAATAGGGAGTGCTCAGGGCCTTCTTTTTAATCACAACTACTTTAAAAGTTCTGGCTGGCAATGTTGGGGGCAGGGGGCAGAAGGGAAGTGTTTATTTAAGGTAGTGAAACTATCTATTAATCTGAACTTTAGCCATGGAAACATTACGCCTAATTTACTGCTTGTATCTTTAGGGCCTCTCTGCTAAAAGAGAGCTAATGCCCAGATAGCAGCCCTATTACAACTCCCAAAAGGTACAGAACTTGCAATTACTGCCTTTGTGGATTAATCACCCTGCATTTGCTACACCAGACTGCTTAGCTGGGAGCTCTTTCAAAGAACTGCATGCACTTAACTTCCCATGGACATAGTTTTATAATTATTCATTTAAAAATAACTTGATATATGCCATTTGGGATAACCTATAGCAAGTAGATTGCTGCTTTATAAACAGTTCAGACAGCTGGGATGTCTTAAAGTTGGCCTGAATGTGGTTTTCCCTTCCACTTCCCCTGCACTGAAGATTAGCTTTGACTTTCCTATGGACCTCCTGTGGGTTTGCAATGTTCGATGGGCTGTTGTCACCACTGGACAGTCCAAATCATTGCAACTTTGTGAAACAACTGTTAAATAAGAACATTTCCAAATAGGGTTTGGATGTACAGTTTAAGGATCAATTCTGTATTTCTCTACCCAGAAAATATAGAACCATGCAAATGGTAGATTTTCCACTTTCCACATTTGAGTTTCACTCAGAGCAAAGGCTGACAAAAATCTGTGCACCTATATACAGGCCATCTGGTAATGTTTCATTAAAGTACATCCACGTTCCTATTTTCTTCCTTATATTTGCACAGACTTGGATCATATTCCAGACTGAGTTCGTCACAGAAAGCTCTCAGCCTTTCTTTGCTTTAGCAATATGAAACTGCATGTTGGATTAGCAATATGAAACTTCCTGTATGGATTTCTGTATGCTTTGGCAGACCTGTCTTACAGCTCACTGCTGCTGCTTACATTCACGTATTTTATTTCAGGTAAGCTGGCAGTTTTAAATGCAAGGCAAAACCTGCCCAGTGTCATTACTTTCTGTATCCACTTTTGTAGGTGGCACAAAGATAAGCACAGGGTTGGGTGCTGGATGCTGGATAGTTTCACGTTGTAACTTTGAAACGTTATCCAGTCTTAACAGCTTCTGCAGAAACCCAAGACCTTTCTTTGCCGTGGTTTATTTTAAATTGAATCTAACGGGGTTTAGAATATTACTGAAGTTTGCAAGTTATCACTGAATACAGATGTAGACCAAGTCATTTGATACATACATTGAAATCCATCCTGGAACAGTCTTTCCTTTTGTTTAGTTCCAGTCTGCAATGTGACTTATTCTGAAAGCAGTCTTCAGTCTCTTAAAGTGCAGCTTTCATGAGGCATACAATTGACTTCAGCAATACCAGTGCTTCCCAGCAGGGAACCAATACTGCTACCAAACTCAGCATTCTTATTAGAAACCACTGCATTGGCTTGTTTGTTTCCTCACTGTTTTTCTTATATCGTTTATTAAATTTCCTAAATGTATTACTGTTGACCAAACCATGCAGGAAGTTATCACATCAAGAGAAGAATGTGTTCTCCCTGTTTTATAAGTGTCAGTATACTTGTACTGTTGGTGACAAGTGGCTCCTGTGTTACCTGGTGGATGTGGAAGGAGAGCTGTACAGCAATTAAAGCCTCTTTCATCAAGTCGAGCACAGACTCTGGGCTGCAGAGGAAGAGCTGGGCAATGGCTGTACCTTAGAGCATCTGCTGTTGGATGTACCTGAGAAGTGAAAGATGGTGGTAAGGAGGATGGTTGTGAGACATAGTGGAGATTAGGGAAGCTTTGTGTAGCCTGAACACTTCAGAGAGTCTTTGGCCCAGTGCTGGGCATGCCACCCACAATCCAGCTGCAGCCGTTTCTAATTTACTGAACTCCTAAATATAATGTATCTGTGTAATGTAATATGGTTGAGATATTCCAGTGACAATCAGAAAGAACAGTTACCATTGCTGAAGCAAGGAAATGACCTGGTAAAAAGTGAAGATCATGAGTGGCATTCAGGGAAAAAAACAATATAAAAATTGCTTTTTCATTATTGCTATTTTCAGTCTGTAAATATTCTTCCCAGTGCTGGATCACAGCAGAAATGAGAGCTAAGCCTCACACTCCCTGGCAGGAAGGAGAGGATTGATTATCAGCTTTAAGCGGGTAATAAGCCCTGGACCACACAGAGCACACTGCAAACAAGGCTGTGTTTCTCCCAGTCTGATTTGGCAGCTCAGCTGGGTTAAGAAAAGCCTGCAAACTCTGGCAAGGGTCTCCTAAGGTGTAATGACCCAAACATAAAGGCTTTTCTGTTGGTTTTGTCTGTGCCAATTTGTACCTGACAGCAGTGGAATAAAAGAATAAAGAACTTTGAGATGTAATTTGAGTTTAGCAACCTACTTGCTGGCTTTCAGAGCACCCGAGTGAATGGGCTGGTGTGTTGCAAAGGCAGCAGGAGCAGTGTTACAGGTGGAAAGGAAGAAGCCTTTGTTGGATCCAGTCAGTGTAGTAAGATGTTTCTGAGTAGGAAGGACAAAGCCAGGGCCTCTGCCTGTGAGGTGTGTTCAGCAGGGAACATAAGGGGTACTAAAGATCAGTTTTAATCTTGAAATAGTAATTTGAACAAGTCACAGTAAGTAATTATGAATACAAACTGGCTTTATAATACAGCAAGTTACTTGAAATGGAGAAACTCAAGTTTAAACACAGAATTTTCCATGATAAATATTACCCAGAGGCAAAACATTGTCTTGTAGGCAATAATGCACAGTTCATGTGGATTCTGATGCAGTCAGACTGAATTTCTCTGACTCATTAAGTAACTATATTTATGTTGATGTATTTAACTGGAACTATTTTCTTCTTTCCTGTAGTAGGGATAGTTGCAGGTCAGTTGGCTGAATTGGTAACAACCATGCCTCTTAAGTCTATAGCACCTGATGGAAGACTAACCTGATGCACTGACAGAGCTACAGCAGAGAAGTCCAGCTGGAAGGGGGTGGGCATCAGTGATGGCTGGGATGGTGGCAGCAGGCATGATAATGAGAAAAGTGGGTAGGAGAAGGAAAACAGAGGAGGAAAGTTCTGATTAAGCCAAATGGAGCATCAGCTGATGGCTAGGAACACCTCTGTGCAGGGGAAACAGATCTGATTCTAAGAGCACACCTGTGTGACATTAGGTGTGATGCTGCTGGAAAGCTTTGGGAGGACTGCTGAAGTGCACTGACAGGGTATGAAAGATGAGAAAGAAGTAAAAAGGAGTATGAGCCACAGGAAGAGGAATTTTCAGGACAGTGTGAGGCAGAATGAGGTCCTGCATTTGATGTGTCTGAAATCAAAATGCCTTTGGAAAGTGGTTTGACAGAGAAGCCAGGTTGGACACAGCCCAAGAACTTTCAGGAGCTGAATGCAAGAAGTGGTCATGAAGGTGAAGATGAAAAGAAATATTAGGAAGGCAAATTAATTTGGGAGGCAAAGAGCTCAAGCGTTACTTAGGCCCATGTGTGCTCACTGACATGGACATGAATGTACTGTGAAGAACTTTAAAGAGGGGAGCGAAAGACAACAGCAAGGTGGAGATCAAGGTTAGGACGGAATTGAGGTCAAGCAAAAATACTTGAGGAGAAAAGTAAAAAATGTGTGCATTTGATGGGAGAAAAGTGAGATGTGACAGAGGCAAATCCATGGGAGGAGGTGGTGCAGTTAGAGGTTCCCTGCAGTTGAGGGAGGGCAAAAATGGAAGATTGCTGGAGCTGAATTAGATGTACATCAGATTCTACACTTGGACTGTGTAAAACTCACTTCCACATTATCCCTTAGATCTGTGCATGAGAAGGTTGAAGACACTGAAACAGTTCACTGCCTTTACTTTGAGTATGAGCTCCTCTATAGACCTGCAGTGAGCATCTCTCAGACCTTGATACAGAAAAATCCTCTGGCTCAAAGCTGCTTCTGCCCCACTCCCAGCTGAACTGTGAAGCACAAATGATTGTGACCTCTGAGCCTTGTCTGGCTTGTTCTTCCTCAAGGGTTCATCATGAATTTTGCCATCAACAATATGTAAACAAGTGTGGCTTTGTGTACATATTCATTGCAGCCCTCAACTCTCTGACACATAAAGAACTGGAGAACATTACCTCTTATTTCAGTTGGAGCCAACTAGGTTAATGTAAATCAGACTGAATAAGCATGACATTGACAGATACAGGCTCAAAGATAAGATTTACTGTCTTGGGGCTTTTTGTAGCAGCATAAGTGCCTACCACTTTAAATTATCTAAATTGATAAAGCATAAGATGAAACTTTCTAATAAGATGCATAAGGGTAAATTCTGTACGTGCTGTTCTCCATAGGTACAGGCTGGAACTAAGGGCATAGCTTTTCTACAAGGCAGATGTTAAGCATCACCAGGGTTCCACTAATTCAGCCTGAAAGTCTTGAAAGCTGCACTCGACACAATGTGAGATCAGTACATGTCTATACACAACATGAAATCACAACTGCTGCTGATGTAATTGCAGCTGTGTTTGGAATGGACATTTACTTACAGGGCTTTTTAACAGTCTGCTTCAGCCCTGTCCTCTGTTGATTCAGAGCCTTTTCTTGCTTTCTGACTATTTACCTCCAAGCATGTCAAACAGTGCTATAGGAGCCATGTTCAAACTGTGCTTATGGGGAGTTTATTGTTGCAGCTGTTGTAGATGTGATTTGGTAGTGAAAGCTCAAGTCAGTTGGATGATGTGCATATACGTGAGTGCTTAAGGTGCAGGCTGGGTACTGGTGGCCACCAGCTCAGCACAGCTTTGGGCACTGTGTGGTCCTAGCTACCTTCCTACTTAACTGGGGTTTGCCCACACCACTGGGCAAAACTGTACCTATTTATAGATATAGTATATCCTAACCATAGAGCTCATGCCTGCAATGTAACACTGTCACACTGCAGCCAAAGAGAGAAAACCAAGAGACGGCTGGACTAGGGAAAGACTAGAAATGAAAATCACCTTGAAGAGAGGAGTTGAAGGAGGAACAAGTAGTTAAGGACTTTGGACAATGCTGGCTTTATACTGAGCAAATACACCAGCATATGTGCTGGAGTGCAGCTACCACTTTGAGAGTTTTCTCCATACTTGAGGGAGAAGTAACATCTCAGCAGTATAAGCAAGTCAGGATTACTGCAGCCCTTCACTGAAAAAGAGCCTTTCACATGATCCTTGAACGTTCTTCAGCTCTGAGGAGTTGAAATGGCTTCCACAGAAGGTTGTGCTCTGTAGGCTTAAAAAGCAGGAGTTAAATGCAAACAGCGCATTAAACTAGGACACAGTGTAGCTGGGGCAAGCCAGAACAATGCACCAACTGGCCTCCTGGAACCCTCAGCATATTTTAGGCCTTTTAAGATAGAAAGTCTGCAAGGTGTTTAATAATAGTCCTGCTGCCACCCAGTAATAGACAGGCTCAGTCTGATACAACTTTTTCTGACCATTTCAATGCATGCACTTAATCAAAACATGGGTTTGTTGAGTGTTGGACCATCAGCTAGAGCTAGAAAATACTGTTTTCTCTCCTGCAATGCCATGGTATCCCCAGTCACCCTCAAGATCTGAACCAAATGCTGAACTTCATCACCTCGAAGACCATGCATGGCAAAAGCTTAGTGTTCACAGCTTTAAAACAGTGAGTATATAAAACCTTGTTTGCCTGTGTGCTCAAATCTCACAGTCTGAACTTCTGGGGTAAATGGTCTTTTCTTGAAGAGATGTAGCTGAACACATCTTCTGATCCATTAAGTTGTCGTTGCTGTAATAGTTGATTTCGTTAACCACTTGACTGTTGGCTCTGAAAACATAGCATGTCTGTATAAAGAACTTACTGTGGGGAAGCCAAGGCAAGAAATTAGCTTTGCATTTTGGCTTAAATGCTGCAAATAGTTACGTGAGTAACTTACCCATGTAAACAGCCATAGCAAACTCAACGAGGCTATTCATCTGCAGAGTGAAGCATGTGAGTGTGTGTCTGCAGTGCTGGGGCTCCTGTAAGGACAGCAGTTAGTTCTGTCCTTGTTAGCACGACTGAGATAGATGCCTTTCACATCTACAGCTCCCACTTTGATCCACAGAATTACAGTCCTTCATGTAAAAGATCACAGGCGATGATTACAATGTAAGGAAATTGATCTTTTCAGTAGGTTGGGCCAAAATCTCATGGAGAGCTTGACTGTCAAGTCAAAGGAAAAGCTGAACATGGTTCAAAGAGGATCCTGTTGTTGAAACATGGAGTATCAAAGACTGGGATGAGTTTTTCTGCTTACTGACTCTGCTCACTCTTCACCAGAAGATACCTGGTGTGCGGATCCATTACACTATAAACTCCACCCACCAATCTGTGGCCTACTGTCAAAAAGACATAAAATTGGGTTCAAAATCAGGTTCATAAATCGGTCTTTTTAAATCTTTTGTTACATTTGTTCAAGATGTAATTAGCTCTCTTGCTGCTTTCACTTCTTGCAAGTGCTGCATTCCTTGTCCAAGTGAGCCTGGAGAAGTTGACAGGAAGAAGACACAAATCTATGAGGAAACATGCAAGCTCCCTGCTGCCTGTTGGCTGTAGCTGCTCTCCTTTTACCTGCTGCATCTCTCAAATGATTTGATCATTCACTGCATGTGCCTCATTGTGAATATGTAACATTGATATCACTTACACATTTTATCAGACCTGCCCAGTGCACTCCCTGTTTTAGGATTTTACTCTTAAATGCACTGAACACAATTGGTTTGCTGTAAGTGCAGGCAGGTTGGGTCTGGTTCAGTCTAATTCCACATGTTAACTGATATCTGAACACAGCCAAACCCCCAGCAAAAGGCTGGCGATTTTGTTAAGAAATAGTGATGTAGCTTATGATCTGTTTCATTAGCTACCATTAAAAACTGAAATGGCCATCACTGTGAACTCCAATAAGGAACTGAGGGTTGCATTTCCCATTGATGAGAACAGTCTGTACTGTCAGGCTCTTCTGAAAGAGCACTCATAGGTTGGTTGTTATAAAAGTTAATTGAAAAAATGAGCACTTCAAAAGTGAAGCAAGTTTCCTAGATAGAGAACCTGAGCCAAAACATGTCCATAAGGTACTGTGGTCTCTGGTGTGTGGTAAGAAGTGAGTGTGGCAGTGTTGGGCAGAACGAGGAGCACGTAGCTCAGGAAGAGCAAGTACAAGGAAGAAACTATCTTTGCCTTGGGTAATAAAAGGCTGAAGTGAACTTGTTAAGCAGGTTCCCAGTTTTGTAAGATCCTCGGAGGGCAGGAGAGGTGTGGTTGGGTAACAGGAATGCAGGACAAGGAAGACGCTTCTTTAAACAAATGGTTGGGGTTTGAGTTTCCACAAAACGTGCAGTTGTGTACCAGCCTTTTGGTTCTGCCCGATCACGCCCTGGGAAAGGTCATTCCTCAGGGTTGGTGAAAAACTGGTGGTGGGACCTAATATGGATAAACTGATCCTTAGAATGTCCTGGGGTGGGTGGGAGAGGTGGAGAAATGAGGAATGACAAGTTTGGAAAGCAATCTGTTGTCACACATAGATTCTGAGACCTCAAAGTGACACTTGAGCAGTGGCAGTTTATTATGCCATTGCCATGTAATGAACACATATTTATCTCAATGTCTGTTGATACGCAATCCACTGATAAGAAGGAAGCAATGCAAGTGATTATTTTGCTAATGTAAATCAACCTTTATCATACTTTATGACTACTGGGACACGTAACAGTCCTGAAAAGTGAAGCCGAGCAGGTCTTTCCCTTTTTGTGCCCTCAGACAGTGAACTGTGATCACAGTGATGCTGGAGAGAACACTCAAGTGGATTTGGTTTTTAAATCCACCAATTTTGGAAATAAATTTCCAGACCCTACAGAAATATTTCTGCAGCTGAACTAGTTCTTTACAGGTTGGACACCGTGTGGTGGTCAAAGTTGGCCTGAATTTACCACTCCATCATTTGTGTCTTTCATGTTTGCCAGTTAGAAAAGCTGAACTCCAACTCAGGCAGCAATTCCCCAGCAGGGAACTCCTTGAGTTTCTATTCTTATAGTTAAAAACTGAAAGAAGTTGGGCCTGCTCTGGACCTCAGGCACCCACCAGTGTTCTCCAGGTGCCAAGGCTGGGATGGCTACACAAGACAAAAAGGTCTCTCTTACAGATCTTGCAGCTCAGGCTCCATGATTGAGCTCAGCCCTGCCCCTAGGACGCGTTTGGCTACTGGGGAGGCAGCTCTTCCCCTGGGCCCAAGATCACACAGAAAGTGTTTTGGAAGGGACCAGCATTTGTCACTGAAATGGATGCTTTGTGCGTTGGTAACTCAGGGCTTCTGTCCCCATCCTCTCCGCTTCTGGAGCATGTGACGTGCTCTCGGGACTTCCTCATAATTCATGACATGTACAGGTGCTCTTGCAGACCACACATGCCTATCTGAATCTGTGTTTGGGACAACGAAACAAATCCCTGCTTTGCTGGAGACCAAACTATCCGTGACAGTAAGATCCAGAAAAGGACACCAGTGTACATGTCATCTTGTAAACGTGCTGCACACTTCAGTTGCACAATTCAGAAGGCTGGCTGGAGTCAGTTTTTATGTCAGTAGTATTATTTATCTCACAATGTATCAATCAAGCACTTTTCCACATCACTTCTTTCAGTGTTTAGGTGCCGGTTTATATGAAAAGGATTTTTCTATCTGTTTCTATCCCCTCCCTCCTGCTCCCTCTTCCCCATTGTGTTCAAGCACCAGAAGCCACCAGCACGAGGGAGTTCACCTGGAGCAGGCGCTGGGCCAGAGTCTGTGGTGAGATGACAAATCCTTTCTACAAGTTTGCTGGAATTTGGGGCTATCCATCACGTAGACTTGGCATTCATGCCCCTAAGCCAGGGCAAGAGCATACAAGTAACAACGTGTGGTACAAAGGTGATTTTATGTAAACAGGCTGTGAAGAACCAGGTTATCTCCCATGTTCAAGACAGTGACCAGAGGCTGATGGTGATGTCTTAGATCTCCGTTAACATTATTCATTCCATCCTGAATGGATCCCAAAGCCCCTAATTGCCATGCAGCACACATATTTAAACATTTGTGGGTGACTTACTTCATGTAAATATGTTCTAATGAGAAATAAGTAAAGTATCTTCCACTTAAACCTAGCCTGCAGTCTCTGTGAGATGCTCTCCTAATCCCATGGTCTAGACACTTCAGGTACAATTATCTTCCAGTTATGTGGATTCATCTGAGAAAATCCAAGGACGTCATGGCAAGTGTGTTTTTACTTGCAGCAGTTTGTCTTCAATTAGCTGTTTCCCAGAACCACTGAGGAAGCCGATCTGAGGAGCTGCTGCCTCTAATATGAAATAGTTTGTGAATAGACAGAAAGCTCTTTACTGTGGATTTTTCCATATAGATGTTGTTTATGTTAGAGAGAAGCTGAGGTGAGAAGTGAAAGATTAGCTGCTATTTCTAAGTAGCTGTTTATTTTTATATTTGTATAAACACACACGCTTCTAAACTACGCTCTACAAGTAAGTGCCAGTCTCTAAGACACAAGACCTGAATTTCCTAGAACTAAATGTACTGCAAAGAACTCCCTCTGAAACAGCTTAGATTATAAGCGTCTAGGGACAGGGGAACAAATAACATCAGGAAATCATTCAGATTTCAGTTTTTAAAAGAAACTACCCTGACCTACTCAGAAATACCTCACTGCTTCCATTGCAAAAAGTACCAGAAGAAGAGGGAAGAAAGCAGTGTTTAAACCGGTGGTTTCAGGGGGTTCCCTTTTTTCCCTTCTAGATACATAGGAAATAATTGTTACAGCAGTTCAAATGATAAAAACCAAAAGGCACAAAGTGCTTTGATTTATTTAGCTAAAACGGCCTGTAGCTTTATTTTGAGAGAAGCACCACCAGCAGAAGCCTTGGGTAGAGCACTAACATTCTAAACTGGGAAAGCCTGATCATTTCAATTCAGCCCTAGAAAAGAATTCAAGGGTTTTATGAGAGGGGAGGAAGGAGCAAACAGCAAGCCCTTCTCTCCAGAGAGCTCTGGATGATGGAGATGGCAGCTTCATGTCAGAATTCTGGGGTTCTCTGTCAAATCTGTGCCAACAAACAAAGTTTTGTATGGTCTATGAGGCTCTCAGTGGCTGGAGAGCCAACCAGAGAGGCTGGAGATTCCCAGGCACAATCCTGCAGAGTGCTGCCTACAGAGGAGCCCTTCTCCTGTGGCCTCCTGCCCACCAGGGCCAGCTCCAGCCTTGCTCTAACAGCTGTGCTTTATACACTGCAAGAAGGTTTAGGCTCTGCACTGTAGGTTTAAAAATGCAGATAAGGTATGGTGAATAATTCTTGGTGTGGTCAGACCCTGAGGGAATTTAAAGGAAGGTGGTTATAATGGTAGTGACTTCTAAGGGAAAGGAAAAGAAAAAGACTACTCATGTAACTATCTGTACAGATCTGTGCTGAGCAGAAGAAAAATTGGGTATCTCAAATGGTACTGAGGAGGGTGTTAACTCCAGAGGGGCAAACCAGCAGCTTCATTTGAAGAAAACTAATT
The DNA here is from genome assembly GCA_039877255.1 of Loriculus beryllinus. Lineage (NCBI taxonomy): Eukaryota > Metazoa > Chordata > Aves > Psittaciformes > Psittacidae > Loriculus > Loriculus beryllinus. Next base: position 12,669 of record JBCJKH010005882.1, on the reverse strand, counting down.
GCTAAATGAATATTTACTAAAATAAGAACATGAGTAAGACCTGTTTTGCTTGATCTGCATCCTCTTACTTCCATACTCAAGTTTTAGTCATTATGTTCCTTTTGTACTGAAAAATCCTAAGAACCTTCCAAATAGTCTAATTTCTTTGGGTGCTATGAACACAACAGCAAATTATCCTTTCAACTGCAAGAAGATATAACTTGAAATTGTGTATATCAATAGTCTACAAGTTTGATCCATTGCTGTGATTGTTATTATGCTTCACAAACAGAAACATATGAGCTCAGCCATTTCACATGTTAAACACAAGTGAGGAAAAAAAAGTTATGAAGACTGAAGAGCTGTTTCAACAGTGCTACATAGCCATTTGAAAACCCATTAAGCAGGAAACAAATATTGTAGGTCCTTTCTGAAGTGTAAACTCCCTTTTGTGGTTTTTATGGATTCTACAACATATTGGCAGATGAACACTGTAATAAAACCCATTAGTGTTCCCAGCTGCCTGTTGTGCCCCTTTCCCAAACATCTGACCCAGCACCCCTGAGTGGCCAGCCAAAGAGACACCCGCTGATTCTGTGGAGTTAAAGAAAAAGCATTTTAGCATAAATGTGCCTTTGTCCCGTGTTTACTCAAAGATGCTGGGCTGCACATTCCCAATGCTTAGGCGTGGGGATAGGGTCCCTTGCGAAGGACAACAGAGGGTGGAAATTCTTACCCCACTGCATCAAGGCTTGTCATGTTGTCAGCAGCTCCCAGTTATGAACCAAGTCAGTCCCAACTGTCTCATTTAGTTCAATTGTTTGGGTGGTAATTGCAGAAGTATTTGGACATGCCACTGGTTGTTTTGAAAACTTCCACTATGGAAAATGAGGCTTTTCTAAAATAAATCACACTTTTACGTGATGAAGCTACCTTTGGAAGCACATTTTGTGCACATAAGGTGGTAAGTTTTCTCCTCTGTTTTCAAAGGTGGATAAAGTTACTTGTAATGAATTGTAAGACAAAATAAATAACATTAAAACTGACATTTAGCTAATTTTGCAGACAAGGAACAGCATAAAGATGTCTAAGTGTTATCAAATGTTTTCCATTTAGTCTTGGCACAATTACTTCTATGCTTGAATTAGGAACTGAAGAGATGCCAAACCAAGGAAGGAAGCACATGCAAAACAAACTACTGAAACTATAAAGAGATTAAATAATGCTTCTGAAAGCTGTATTTCTACTTGCAGACCTGAGTGAGGTTTTCGAGCATCACTTTGGTAGGAGCTAAGAGCAGAAAGCCAAAACAACGTAACTCAGTCAGTGGATAGCAGTTACACATAGCTTTTTATATTATAGGGGATGTCTGAAATTGGCAGAGTTTAGGGGAGCATATACATTAACTTGTTTAGCTTCTTCCTTAGTTACTGAAACAACAGAGGTATTTAAACAAAAGGTTTGATTCATAATCTAATTCAAATGACAACACATTTGTAACAAGCGGGCCAATACCCTGGTAAGCTTGTCCTTAATGTATGTGGGATACTAGACTGATATGTGCCTGGCATTTTTGCTGTTATAGTTTTGCCTCTTTTAGACTTTCATGGTCTAGAAAAACTTCACAGATTTTATGCAAGAAATATTGCTTGTATTTACCCCTTTCTTTTCAAAGACTCATTCCGAAGTATTTTTGGTGTTTCTCATTTTGTCTGTGTCTCACTTATAAGTGGCTGTCTGTGGAATTTTAATTAAAGTAAAAAGAGGTAGAAAGAGAATAAGCCAAATAAAATTGGGTTTCAATGTTTTGGAATGTGTGCTCACCACAGGTACAGCAACATCACATTGCCGTGTGACCCAAATGCCAGGGACCCCACCTACTCCTGGAACCTGGCCACCACACAGCAGCAGGGTTGTGGGAGCTGAAAACATGGAACTGGCTTCCGAATTCAAGCACCCTATAATTTTCTTTGTTGACAAATGGACCTGAGATAGCAGCAGAAAGCTCCAAACATTAGTCACATTGCTTTCCAGCAAGCAACAATTACATCTAATAGGTACTCTGTCATCTTGCTCCAGTTGATTTTGCTAAACAATTCACTAATAAAAGCTTGGCTTATGCTTACAAGCATGTTATAGTACTTCAACAAGCACAGCAAACAGTAGCCCGATTGAAGTTTAGTAGCATATTGGCAGCTGTCTGTTCAAGTTTGGTGCACATTTGTTAAGTTTACATGTCAGTTTTTACACCCAGTTTTGGGCTGACTCCCCCTCCCACTAATTTTATGTTCATATTCGTTTTCACATCAATATGTTGCATTATGAGTCAATGCATTTTTATTTAAACATCCATCATGTCCAATAAAAAGTTCAGAAATATGAAAATTTGTCTTATGAACTACATTAATGTAAGTCCACCTTTGAAGATATTCAGCTATTTAGACAACTATCTAACCAGTTAGCCTAGTAAATCTTGCCAAGCCTGCCACGTGGAGAAAAGCAATGTACTCCTAGATGATTTTGGCATTTCATAGAGGTTGCGGTCAAATTTCATGGACTGAAAGCACTCCCTAGTATTTACTCTAGTTAAAGGTGAAAACCCTCAGGAAATGCTATTCTGTTTTTCAAAGCCCCCCAAACGTGACAGGGTGAAAATACAGTTGTGGCTTATATGAAGTTTATTGAATGAACTTCATATACTGTGGGTTTGGTATGAATACCAGCATAGAAGTAAGATGAAGTGGGTTGTAAGGCCTGCGAAGGTGGAGACAGTGCCATGAGGTGCCTACAGTTTTTCATTCTAGAGTATTAAAAAGCATAGTTTTTTATTCATCCATAATACAAGTAATAAATTTCTAAGGCAGCTGAAGATGACCTTCACATTCATAGCCCTATTCTAGTTACACCAGCCTACATACATACAGGTGGATTTGTACCTGGATTTCAGTCTGGGAATGGATGTTAGTTGACTGCTGCTCAAACACATGCTGTGAAATGCTCTGCCTGTGCTTTGATGCTGAGGCTGTTTTCCCCATCATGGTCAGAAACAGTGTGAGGATACATTCTCACAGTAGTGAGACTTGAATCATGTGAGGGAAAAATCCTTTAAGCAGACTTGGCTGGGTATGGAAAATGTATTCTTCACTGCTGTCGAGATGAACACTGAACCAAAATCTGTCTGGTTTATGATCTGTAAAAGATAAAGCAGAAGATAGAAAGCTAGGAGCAAGCTTATTCTGAGGCTGATCAGCTGCAGCTCAAATGAAAACAGTGTGTGAAGCAAAAGAAATCTTATCTCAAAACCTGTCTGTCTGCTACTACATCACATGCAAAACTACACAGAGCAATTTGATTTGGCAGCAGCCGGCCAGATAAAGTGTAATGTAGTGGCTACTCTGCTCTTTCCACTGTGACAAGAAGATTTGCAGGTATGACTGACCAGAGCAGGAGAACGGCAATGCAAACAATCCAGGAAACAAGGGCTCACCTTTGATTTATTTCTGTGCCCATTTCCTGCTTGCACTGACTCTTGGGAGAATTTCACTCTCTGCTGCATCTGAGCAGGGCTATGGCAGTTATAGATGCCAGAGGCATGGCTGTGGAGGGCTCCTGCTTGTGACAATAAACTCTGCCCTACAGGCCACGCTGCTATTCTGGCTTCGGAGGCTGCAGCAGCGCAGTGTCTTTACTGAAGCACACAAGTCTGGTGTCAGTTGATGAGACTGACACCCGACTGCCCCACACCGCAGCAAACCTTGGCAGCATCTGCCCTCCTGCCATCAGGCCCACGAGCGCTCCCAGGCCGTGAGCTGACTTCCTCCCATGCCCTGGGGGGCTGTGGAACACTCGGGCTTAGCCGAGCGCCGCTGGCGCACAGAGCTGCGCCTGAACCGGCCCCGAGCGCTGCGGCTGCCGTGCTCAGCAGATGGTTACATCGCCTCACAGGCTGCTGCAAGGATAACCCCGGGAAACGCGATATTCCAAACTTCCCTATCTCTAAACAGAAGCCTTTCTCAGGGAACATCCCTCGGGGCTGCAGGGATCCCCTCACCGCCTTGGGCGGCAGCGCGGCTACCCAAAACCTTCAGAATTAGCGAAAACCGGCTCTCTGCTCACTAGTGCCTCCGGGACCCGATGTAACGCGTCACAGGCCGGCTACCACGGTCTCCACGGAGGGGTTCCGCTGGGTGCGGCCCCTCAGCCCCGGGCCTTCCTCACGGCTGCCGCTGCCCGCCCTGACCCCCCTGACACAAGGAGCGCTCCCCGCTACACCCGCCAGCGCTGCGGACCACGGCTGGGCCCGAGCCCGCTCCGCCCCGAGCCCAGCCGAGCACCGCCTCCTGGCCCGCGGCCCGCCCCGAGCAACGGCCGCGGCTCCCACCCTCACAACGACACCCCCCGACTGCGCACTCAGCCGAGCCCGCCTCCCCCAATCCCCTGACAGCCCGCCTCCTCCTCGCTCTGCGATTGGTCTCTCCCTCTGCCACTCCGGCGCCTCCTCTTTCTATTGGGAGAGGCGCGGATGTTCCCCGCCCCTCCCGGTTCTGTCGGTTGAGGCGAGCGGAGAGTAAATAGAAGCAGGAGCTCAAAATGGCGGAGCTGCCGAGTCTTGTCCGTGGCGCGGTGCCGCCCGAGCTGGAGCCGTTCGGCGCTAGGCCGGGCGCGGACGCGAAGGTTTCCCGTGGGTCCCAGCCAGCCGCCAAGAAGATGAAGGGAGCCGATGAGAGGAGCCTGAAGGGTACTAAGCGCGTCAACGGTGAAGGGGGCGGCGGTGGCGGGAGCAGCAAGCAGTCGCTATCGCTGCCAGCGGTCGTGCCGAGCTACAGCAACCCCGCGGCGTGGGGCTTCCCCGCGCTGTCCTCTGGCCCCTCCGGGAGCGGGGGGAGCTTCGCTTTCTCTTCTCAACTGCCCCGGAAGCTGCTGTCGCCTGCTGTTTTGCTGCCTTCGTCCGCCTCTCCCTCCTCTTCCTACCAGCCGCACCAGCACCGCCACCACCGGCACCGTCTGGCTCTGGCCGGTGAGGCGGGAGGCGGCGGGAGCGGCGGGGCGGCCGGCGCTGGCGGGGGCAGCGCCAAGCCGAAGAGGCCAAAGGAGAAGCGGGATAAAGAGAAGAGGAAGCACGGCGCTGTGCCCGTGGTCGCGGCGGTGGGAGATGGCGGCGGGGCGCTGAGCGTGGCAGGCCGGGAGGAGAACGGGGAGGTGAAGCTGCTGTTCCCGAAAGGTGAGGGGCGGGCGTTGTGGCTGTGCGCGGCCCGAGGGGGACCGCTTGAGGAGCGGGAAGGGAGGGCTGGGAGTTAGGGCTAGAGGAGGTCTGGAAGGGGCAGAGAGCACGGGCTGAGCAGGGTGGGTATGGTGCTGTACGTGAAGGTGCCTTGAGCTGCTGTAGCTGCCGTTGCGGAGCAGGAAATGGTCGTGGTGCTCGGGTCGAGCCGTTAGAATGGCTGCCTGCGCCCACCCCACCTCAGCACGCTGCCCTCGGGGCAGTGCCGCTTCGTGGGGGCCTTACCTGTATGCCCCAGTGCCCTACACTGGGCAGAGCCGCTGCTAGCCAGCCTGGGGCACTGCGTGCGAGACCTTGGTGGTAGAGCTCTGGCGTTGTGTAAGTTTGTGGAGAAGGCAGTGGTGGCTTAGTCGCCGTCAATCCTGTCAAAAAAGGGGGTGTGGAATTAGCGATGGCGTCAGCTGGAAGCTGCCAGAGGCCTTAGGTTTTCTTACCTATTAGGGAAATAAGGGTGCATAGTAACTTACTGGAGATCTGCGAGCAAAACTGAGTTTCTGTCATTCTTCTGGGGGGAAAAACGGGAAAGAGCACATGTTAAACCCCCCTCCTTTACCAGTTTTAAAATTCAGTCCCGAGTGATCTCATTCATTAGGCTATTATTTGTTACAGCCTAAGTCACCGAGTACTGCAGAGCATGCAGTTAAAATGTAGGGTTGCGTGGCTTATGCAATGTAATTTAGTTGCTGCTTCAGGTTTGCTTTATTTCCTGAAGATCACAGGGTTAAAATCTTCCAAGTAATGCTCGAGGCCATCAGGAAAAGGGGAGGAGTGCTGGGTTAGTTTATTAATGGGCAAAAATGGCCATACCAGGTAAGACAAGATATTAGGCTAGATTCTTGCTCACTGAGATCATCGGTACATGCTTAGGAAGTAAAAGTACATGAAGACAGTACAAGAATACATGCTTCTATTTCCAGTGTGTGCTTTCTCAGTCTTCAGTGACCTTAAACCAGATATTGATGCTTTTGCATTTACATTGAAATATGAGGAACTCAAGACATTCACTCCATTACAGTTTAAGCAGGCTTCCTTTCTTTCAAAGGAAAGAGCAATTATAGCTGTTATGTAGGCTTAGGATACTTTGTGGTCTGTACCTATACTTATAGGATGAGCCATGCTTGTAGAGAACAAGTATTAAGATCAATATGCCTTTTAGGCTATTGATTATATTGTCTGGCTGCCTTACTGGGTTTTCCAATAATTTCCACTGGAATCTTATATTTTAGTCTCTGGTTCACTTACCTTTGAGGTGTATGTTTGTTGAGTTTTTGTTGTTTTTCTTTTTTTTTTTTTTAATTCTTATGTTTGGTTGGCATGTTGCAGGTATTTTGGATCTCAACTGTTTTTGGGTTCTCAGTTTCTGGGGTGCAAGTGGACTTTGACATTTCAGTGCTTTCAAGTGTTTAATTTAAGTGCTTAATCTTAAACAGGGAAAGTTCAGGGTAGATATAAAGTAGAAATTCTATACTGTGTGTGGGGTGAGGCATTGGAGTAAGTTGCCCAAAGAAGTGGTAAATGCTCCATCCCTGGCAGTCATCAAGGCCAGGCTGGAGAGAGTCTTGAGCAACCTGCTCCAGTGTAGGCAATGGCAGGGGGGTTGGAACTAGGTGATCTTAAGGTCCTTTCCAGCCCTAACTATTCTGTGATTCTGTAAGTTTTTTTCTGTATTTTTCTCCCCCTCTTGTTCCTGTCCAGAGATGGCTTAGGAATTCAGAAATGATGCATAGTACATATTTAGTGTTGGTGAAGCCTCCTTGTCTACAAGGATAGCCATTAAGAAACTTGCCCAATATCTTTCTAGCAAAGCTGTGGAAAAAGTAATAGCCATCTTCACTCAGATCATCATAGTGTCCTAACAGTGTTACAAAATCGAGTTAATTTGAGAACAATATTCTAATAATAGGGTGAAATGTTTTTTGCACATTGATAAGAGAAATGACTGCACTGATGGTGTTAAGTGAACCCTCTTAGAAGTAGTGATTTGAGAGAGGAGGGGATTCTACACTTTGTATGTGGAAAGGCTATTTTCTCAGAACCTAATACTGTCAGGCACAAGTATGTGACCTTTTAGTTGCTGTTTGCTTAGAACAGATCTTATAACCTTTATTTTGTGAAAACTTAAGTATGGGCAACAAATAACATTCTCCAAGACAAATGATGCTTGTTTGGTGCCTAGGTCTCTAGGTCTCTGTTTAGAGGAAGTGGTTTCTAAAGCTAAAATTTTGTGGTGTAGTTTTCCTATGTGAATGAAAAATTGTATTCATTAAACTGTATTTTTGCAGAGAAGGCTGTAAGAAGTGAAGGATGCACTGAGTCTTCTGCTGAGAGCAGCCAGCCTTTTAAAAGTGGGTCTGTATTTGACTGTAGAATAAAGAATAGGTTTGTACTGTTAATCCTGTGAATAATTTACTTTTCAGAAGGAAAGGAGAAATGCAGGGAGAGAAGAATCAGTGAGTGGAGGCATGCAGAATCCTAAGTACAGAGGAAAACTAAGAATGATATATTCAAGTGGGAAGCTGGAATAGGCAGAGCTTGTGTGTTGGGATTGCTGGAACTGGCGTGGACTAGAGGAAGATACCATAGGGACTCTGGTTGCAGCAGTGAATGTGGAATGAATGAGTTGGAGATCTTGACTTGAGAGAGGGGAGGAAATGGCACATAAAAGCTGTGTAAGAGGGATGTTATTCTGGTGTTGTGTTGGGGGAAAAAGACATAAGCGTAGGTGCTGTAGAAAAGGTGAGGAAGGGTAGAATAGAAGGGAGTAAAATTTAGGCAGCCTACAGAGATGACATTGTGAATTTAAAGGATTTTGTATAACAAAAACCTGGGATGTTTGCGCACACAGAATGTACGGGGGAAAGCAGGGATAAAATGTGCCCCTTTATGTGTGATGAGTTCACAGAAACTGTCATATGTGCAGTTAGTAATATTTTTTAAAAAACAACCTAATGTAGGCAAGTGCAGTCTCCGTTCCCTGGAGTCTGCAGTTAGACAACCGTTCTGCTTTTGGTGCTGTGAAAAATGAGCAGCAACATAAAATTGACAGCATCGATTGTTTTTTCTCATAGCTTTTAGAACTGATGCACATATCAGTGTTTCATCTGCCATAAAGAAAATTGGGCAAATGAGCAGACTGGAGGCACAGAAGCCTCTAAAAGAGGTGAAATGATTAAAAGACAAGCAGGTGGAAAGGGTAAGATTTCCTTGATTGTTTTGAGGCTCTAGAGATGGGAAAAATCCATCCTTCTTTTTGTAGTCGAAGTGGAGATCCATTGCATGTGGGTGGAATTCCCAGCTGAACTTTGTACTAAGAAAGGTGCCAGTGTCTGTGAACTGGGAGGAGTTTCTAATCCATAAGCTGTGTGCATACTCTGCTACATAACAGCAGGTGCTAGGGGAAAAAGCTGTCCTTTGAGAGAGAGGGAGGGCCTGCGCAGACTGTAGTGCTGGAAAAAGTGAGGAATTAAGCTAGGAGGATCAGGGAAAAGAAGGACAAAATTGGTCTTGGGGGATTGCTGGGACTGTGTTGTAGGTAAGATAATAGAGGGAATCAGGGTACACAGTGAACAGATGACATCTGCACATGGAAAGTGTCATCACAGGACATTGAAGGGTTAAGGGATATTGACACTGAGGAAGAAATTGTGAGAAAATTTTTCGCCTACCAGTCAAAAAAACTTACTATAGGAGCTGGTGTTTGTCCTTTGCTTGCAATAGTGATTACTAGGTAAGAGAGCTTAGCTTTGAGGCACCTTGCTTTGCTAAGTGATAGGAAGCCAAGATGAATGATGTGGTTAAAGCTTTTCAAAATATTTATGTTTTCTAACTTGAACAAGTCTTGGTTTGCAGATTTCTCTGGTCTTCTAATTCATTGGGAGGGCCTTTAACTTGCAGAATCATAACCAGGCCTCACAGCTTGTGTTTCAGTTAAATGAATGGAGTTGAGTGAGCCCTTCTGAGATTATGATCTAGCATGCAGAGAACATGGAAGAACATTTTGCCACATGCATGATTTATCTTGCAGATGCAAGGTTTTACGCTGATTAAGCTTAAATTTCACTCGTCAAGTATATTTTGATAGTGGAATGAAGAATTGTGTAACTGTTCTTGTTTGGAAACATGGTGTGAATCTGACAGAAGTGATTGCTGTTCCAGTTTGTGAGTCTACTGACTCAGTATTTAACTGATAGTGTGCTCTCGCAGTTCATAGTTGAAATTGTTTTCTAACCAGTGTAAAGCTCAGCTCAGCCACTCCCCACTGCATCAGGAGACACCAAAATTCTTTGTTTTGTTCCATAGACTTGCTGTGAGGTGTAAACCGTCTTTCCTGTTTTTCTTGTCATTTCTGTGTAGAATTTCCCTTTCCCTTTTTTTTCCCTTCAATGATCCATTTGCTGGTAAGATAGTGTGCAACCAGTTACAGAATGAGAGTGGTATGTTAAACTTCCAGATGAGGGTTCCCTGTATGAGCAACAAGGCTGAACATGGTACTGTAGCTCTGTTTTTTACTTCTACTATTTCCCCCCTCCCCCTCATTTCTTTCTTCTGATGTTTTTGATAGATTAGAATAGACTTCAGGCAGGAATTTACCCGTGATTCTTCTGATAACGTTATTGCTTTGGGTTGCATGACACTTCTGGGTTTTAAGCTTTCAAGAAATTGCACTTTCCAGGTTTGCTAAGTTCGGATAAATTTTGGATATTTTTTCCCTACTTTGGAGCTGGGACCATGCATCTTGCTACTCAGGTAATCTTATTTTCTTCTGCTAAACGTTTCCTTCTTCTGTTTACTTCTATTTCCTCTGCACCCCCCCCTTTTTCTATACTGTGTGGCTTGCCTCACTTCCCCCTCCCCCCTGCCGAGCTCCTTGAAGTCAGCAGTCATTGTCATGCTTGTGAGGCCTCTTGATCGCTCTCTTTTGAATTGTTCAGTACGTTTCTCTTTAGATATACCACTGTAACCACAAGGTCTAGAAAGTGTTCAGGGTTTTAAGTGGGATGTATGAGAGGAAGAAGGACTTCTCAAATTTCTTTAGATGTTCAAGATTTAGATGCGGTTTAGTTTTGAGAGCTGGTGGTGATGTTAACATAAGCATTCTGTGTTGAGGTGAATTTGGAGCAGTGTATCTTTCTCCTGAGGGACCCTGTCCCCTTTATATTCTGTGAAATAACCGTGAAGCTTTGCTAGACAGAACAAAATCATTTACTTTCTAAGCTGGAGAACAAACAAAGCCCCTCCTGTTCTCCAGATTGCAGCTCTGTATGTAAGTTACATAGCAGAAATTTATTCTGATTGGGGAATAATAAATAATTTTTCTTTGAAACAAGATCTGTTTCGACATCAGATCTTGAAACATCAGATCTGAAACCTCTTGTAGAGGCCTTGTTTGCAGCTGTCATGTTCTCCACTACCAATTTCTGATGCAGCTCCCCAGTGCTTGAGCTTAAACTTGGCTCACTCAGTTTGGCATATAGGTCTCCTTTAGAAGTGCAGAGATTAGAGGAATTGTAAAGATTAGATTTAAATTTCTTGGAAGTGTTTTGAATTTGAAAGGCGTATGTCTGTCTTCTGAGTCACTCGAGGACTTGGTTTAGTGTTCTGGCCTGGGAAGGGGGTTTCTTTAGTCATATCTTGGATTTTAAACTTGCTGAAAGGGATGTCAGCCAAATATTCTGGTTATTGGAATGAGAAAGCTATTGTAGTTGTAGTAGTTTTTTTTTTTTTTGGGTTCTCAGGTATTTCTGAGATACTTCTATGGGAGAGTTTTCATGTTCATTAAGTTGGGAAGCCTGCTGTCCATTATACCTTGCATGACTTAAAAGTGCAGGTGTCAAAGCCGTTAACACAGTGTTGTTAAACATACTTCACTTATCTGCATAACCAGATAAGCATGTCTTCTTGAGGTTTTATTTTTAGGGGTATTTATAGGAAGGGAGGAGAATGCTGATGGGAGGGACAGTGACTGATGTTCTTGCACTTGCCTCCTCCTGCCCCTTCCCTTCACTTACAGTGCTGTTGGTGTTAACCATATTGATGGTGTCCGTTAGCAGTAGTTTGTAAATATTTTGCCTGGTGTGCACTGACAGCCCTTAAATCAAAGAGAGGAGAGAGAGGCAGAATACTTTGAACATAATCTATGAGTGACTGGTAATGTGAGTTGCCATCTGGAAAGCTGATGCAAAGCAGCTGCAGCTTTTGGCATCAGGCAAGGTTGTTGCCTTAGTGCTGAAACAGTTACACCAGTTCTTGCATCGGCTTCCAGGGGTGAATTTCACAATGTAACAGTGACCACCTTGCGTTTAATCCACTACAGAGCATTTCCCACTTGACTTATTCTCTGTGCACTCTGTTTACATTTTGATCTGTAAGAAAGCTTGCCATAGAGACAGATCTGGTTACATTTCTAAAGTCTGAATGGTGTGGTCTTTGAATTTATGTGCCTTTATTTAATACTTAAGAAATCACTGTATCATTATGACGAGGTACCTACCTAGTTAGGAAACAGAAGTCTTTTACTATGGTCTTTAGTTAGAAATGGCTGTTTGCCTTTATAAATACAGTACGTGTTCCATTTCTTTTACTTACGTGCTTAACCTAACACCCAGAAAAAGTCAACGTGTTTGGATTTGAGGAGGAAGTATGTATATCACTCAGAATTAATTCTGTTAATCATAAGATTCACTAAAGTGAAAACATTCTTCAGCTGCCAATCAGGAAGGTGAGGTAACGGGTCATCATAATGGATGTCTTCCTGCCTGTATAACACTTCTTTTCATACACTGCTGTTGTTGAATTTCATTCATGGCTGTACTATTTCTATGACATTAAAACCAAAGAATATGGACTTTGACAATTGTGTTGTGAACTTGAATGAGACAACTAGAAATCTCTTCAGTTCTTGGGTGTTGTATCCTTCAAACAAGGATACTTACTCCTACAGAACTCTGCATTTTAAAAGGTATACACATGGCAATAGCTTAATTAGTAGAGTTGAGTTTGTGTGGCAAGGTTTTGGCAGCAGGGGCGTATGGGCTCAGCTTCTTTGAGAAGCTTCTAGAAGCTTCTGCCATGTCCGATGGAGTCAATGCCAGATGGCTCCAAGACAGACCTGCTGCTGGCCAAGACTGAGCCCGTCAGTGGTTGTGGTAATGTTTTAGAGATAATGTTTAAGAAGGAGGGGGAAAGTTGTTGAACAGCAGCAACTGCAGCCAGAGAGAGGAGTGCGAATATGTGAGAGAAACAGCCCTGCAGACCCCCAGGTCAGTGCATAAGGAGGGCAGGAGGTGCTCCAGGCACTGAAGCAGAGGTTCCCCTGCATCCCGTGGTGCAACCCATGGTGAGGCAGCTGTGCCCCTGCAGCCCATTGAGGTCCATGTTGGAGCAGACTCCACCTGCAGCCCAGGGAGGAC
>JBCJKH010005868.1:0-18248 GCA_039877255.1 Loriculus beryllinus | reverse complement strand
GTGTTCTGACCACACAAGACAGGCAGAGTCCTTTGCCACATCTGCAGTGATGCTGGTATCATAAAGCTTTGAACATGCAAAATCTTCTAGTACAACCTGCATACACGTGACTGTTTTATGTGGCTTCTGTATAGACATAGGGCAAAAATCCAATGTAGACAGCAGAGATGTGCATGTGTTCTGCTGAACCCAGATATTTAAAAGATGAGTCCTCTGGATGCTGGCTTTGATTTTTGTTAGCTTTAGCTCTTGATGCCCAGTTTGGAGCTGCTTAATTAGCTAAGGTTTTCCTACCGGGTACAAAAGATATGACTGAGACATTCCAGTGTGTTGGTAATCCCATCCCATCCCATAAACTCACTGCAGTCTGCATCTCTTATGGGCCTGTGGCTCAGCTCCCTGGAGCTGTGTTCCTGCTGCGATCATCAGTGAACATCACCTTGATTGCCAACATCTTGCAGGACACAGGGAATGATGTCCTCTATCTTTGTAGGACAAAAGCTTGAAGCCAGTCCTTATGTCTCATGGCTTCAGCATGTTGTTGGATGGGTCATTACTTTTGTACCACACTGGAGTAAGCTGTCCAGGGTATGGACATGCAAGGAACTGGAGCTCTCTGCGGTGTGTGTTTGTGTGCGTACTCTGTCCCCTTTTCTGCAGCAAAGGTTAAAGGAAGGTGCAGTAGAGTGTCCAGCCCTTATGACCTGTGGGCAGGGCCCACACATGCTGGGTTAGTACCCAGAGCACATTAAAAGCTTCATTCCAAAACATCCAGGTGTGGTTGTGCAGAGGAAAAAGTAGGAAGTGCCAGACCAAAAAGTAGGAAGAACGAAAATCCTCTTGTAGTGTTTTATCAAAGCACTTTTTAAACTGAGCATATGTATGAATGAATGGGTCTGTGCAAAACCTCTATAGGTTGTGTACCCTGTATTGCTACTTTGTGCTTGGGGTTTCTCGGTCCTACAGACATTTCACCCAGTCTCACCGGATGTGTAAATGAAAACAGGGAGGAAGGACACGGTGGGGAGAGCGTGTCCTCTGACATCCCTTGGGAGGGACAAGGGCTCTACACGGCTACCTGGAGGCATGCAGGAGGCTGGACAGGAAGAGCCGCTTACAGAGCTGTGTCTAGAGAGATGAGGAGCAGGTCAGGCCCCCGGGGCGTGCGGAGGGGATGCGGCCGCCACCGGGTGTTCTCCGGCGGGATGAATGTACGGATGCGCAGGGCTTGCAGCGCGGCCGAGGGTACCCGGCGCTCGGGAAGGCCGGCCCGGGCAGCTCCGCAGCCGCAGCTCCTTCGGCGGCTCCATCCGGCCCCGCTCCGCCGCGCTGCCCCGGGCACCCCCGGGCACCCCCGGCCCGGCGCGGTCCCCGCCCGGCGCCAGCGGCGATGAGCGGTCGCCATGGGGCGCCGTCCGCCGTCGGTGTCCGCGGGGCGCGCGGGCCGGCGCGGCGGGGCTGCCCCGGCGGAGGCGCCGGCGGGAGGAGCGCGGGGAAGGGCGGGCGGCGGCGGGGACCGCGGAGCGCATTTCCTGCGCGGTGCGGGGCCGGACGGGCCGGCGGCAGCGGCGGGGAGGGCCGGGGGCGGGGTGGGGGGGGGCAGCTTGGGAGAGCCGCCAAAGCCGAGCCGAGCCGGGGCTGCAGCGGGAGCTGCCCGGAGCAGGGGTGGGGACTGGCCGCTTCCTTAAACGGCTCGGGAGCGGCGGAGCCGGCCCGCACCGCCCCGCTGCGCTGGGTCGCGCCGACCCTCCCGGGACGCGGCCGCAACACGTGGAGCAAACTTTCGAGGGATGCGTGCCTGCCGCCGGACAGAAACTCCGCCGCTCCGGGACTGCGCCCCACGCTGCTGCGAGCAGCTCGACTCTGCCGGTTTGAGGGCGCCGGGGGTGGGGGCGGCTGCTTTTTGGGTTGTTTTTGGTTTTGTTTTTTTTTTTTTTACATTTTCTTTCTTCCTTTTTTTTTTCTTTTTCCCTTTATTTCTGCTTCTGGGGCTGAGGTTTTTTTCCTGTGTTTCTACTTCTCTGTCGGTCGGGACTTTAGAATCTCACTGGGCGAAGGCAGCGTTTGAAAAGCCGAAGGAAACGTTGCGTTGTCCCTTGTGGCAGCGGGTTTGGGGTTTTGCTTTTTTCCTCTAGTTTTTAATTGTGTCTTTTGCAAAGGCAAAGAGAAAGGGTGGAAAAAATCTCAGAATGGTCGGTGCCGGTGTCAATACCCAGCTGGGCTGCGGGGGGGCAGGAGCGGGGACCGCGGTCGCCCGCTGCTTCTCCCCACCCGTTGATAGTTCAGCCCGGGTCCTTCCGTGCGGAGTGGCGGGGACCTGCGGGCCCTGGCAGGGTGGTGGCCGCAGGCCCCCCCGCGCCCTTTTCCCGTGCTTCCTCCTCCATCAGAGCAGGTAACGGCGGGGCCGTTCGAACCGTTCGGGGTGTTTTCGCTTCTCCCCCTCCCCGCGTACGAAGTTCCCGCAGGAGCGGGCTCGGGCTCGGCAGTGCCGAGTCACGATGCGCTTCGGGGCAGGCCCGGGGGCTGCGGACCTGGCCCGAGATGTGGGACTGGCTCCGGGACCAAGTTCGGGAAGGGGCGGCGCGGGTCGCTGCCCCCCGGCCGGGGCGGTGCCTGCTGCCCAGGGGTGACCCCGGTGCGGGGGGCTCGGCGCTGGCAGCGGGCACCGGCCGGAACGAGGAGTTCGATTCAATGCTGTAATGAGAAATCGCAGCCCGCGCCTGATGGGCGAGCTGAGGGCTGGGTCTTTGCGGGCGAGATGAGAGGTTCGTGTCTTCAACTGGCCTACAAAGTCCCAGTTCTCGGCTCCCAGGACCTGCGGGGTTCTCAGCGGGCGAAGACGGAGCGCGGCGGCGCTGCTGCCCGGAGCCGCGGGGATCCGGCCCAGCCCGGCGCGGGCATCATTCGGTCGGGCCGTGCCGCCGTGCCCGGAGCCGCCGCTTTCCCGGCGCTGGGGCCGGTGGGTGCCGTAGGGACCGGACGGAGCTGGTTCTCCGCGAACCGTAAGTGCGATTCGGCTTCTTCCACCTCCGAAAGGGCCTGAACCGGGCACGTCTGACCCGTGCCTGCGGCCGTCCCCGCGGCTCCGCTCCGGGCCCGAAGCGCCGGGGTCGGGGGACGCTGTGCCCGGGCCCAGCCTTGGCAGGGAGCGAGCGCTGGGTTTCGCTCCCGTAAGGCCATGTGCATCCTTCTCACCCCTTTCGCTTTAAGAAAACACGCCTGGTTTTTCCTACCTTTTCAAACAATTATTATTAACAACTCGAGTCACATAAGAAGTGGTTTGGCACCCGGTAATTCTCATCCTCTTCACCCAAGTGCTTTTACCCCCTCCCTGCCGATGTAGCTTACTGTTTGTCTTTGATTTCGATTTCGGCGCACTGCACTGCTGGAAACACTGGTCTGTGCTCCTTTGGGAGCAGTGTATGTACAGCTCTGGATACAACTCCTTACTTACATAGCATCGTATTTGTAACTTCTGTGCCTCTCTGTGTTATGTTACATTTTAAGTTCTTAGAATTATTTTGAGGATCCTCATAATTCTTCTGATTTATGTACAGATGTTTCTACTGTCTTGTAAAGTAGTCAATGGTACTGGCCTAGAACAAGGGAAAAAGCCAAGTGGCCACAGTGTTCTGCTGGCTGAGCTCTATGAAAGCAAATGGAAAATTAAAATCTTCCTGTGGGGGTTTGTTGGGTTTTTCTTATGCCACTTAGGATTTAATTCTCTCCTCATGTAGCACTGCAGGAGTCTGCGTTCTGCACGTGTGTACCCAGGCATTTACACACTCGGTGCAACTTCCATGCTCTGGTCTCGGGCGACTTTTGCAAACAAACCCTGTTTTCAGCGCTACAATCTGTAGCATTTGCCCATAGAAATAGCAATATCTGTGTTTCAGTTGGGAGAGAATTGGCACGCAGTAGTGCAGACCTCTGTGCACTGTTTTCTTCAGCCCTCTATATCCAGACACTTGTGCACACCACACTGCAATGTACGTTACCAGCTATGCCTCTGATGTATGTTGGGGCACACAGGCTGTGGCCCTGTGTGCAGTGCCTGTGTTGCCTGGCTCTGGGACAGCAGGCGCACTCAGGTCTGCTTGGGCCTGTTCTCTTTATAAACCTCTTCATAAGAACTGGCTGGGAGCTTCCATAGAAACCCAAATTTAAAGGGAAGTCGGTGCCTGTTTGTTTTCCCCGTGTGCCCATTGTTCCACAGAACTGTCTGGTGGCCACAGGAAAGGAAAGTATGTGAAAGTAAGGAGTAAAGGCAAAACTTGTGTTGCTTTTGAGGCGAGGCGGTCGTTAGGGACCGTTCTGCTGCCTATTTGCAGCCCTCTTCTCCCCGCAGATCTGTGGCTCTGAACGAAATTAATCTGCAGTGAAATCACAGAAATCTGATTCTAATCATCCGCCCTGGAACGAGACAGAGCTGCGAGAAGATGAGCAGAGGGTAAAAATACTTGAGGCATGCGGGGCCCTATCATTAACATTAAAACCTGATGGTGTGAAAGGGGGGACATGGGGTAGGTTTCTGTGCTTCTTTAGCATGAGCCTTCCAGCTTCTTGTAGAACTCCTGAGGTATCTCTGGCAAGCAGCTGATTGTACCCAGGTTGGTTGTGGTGCTCTTCAGGCTCTTGGATTAGCTGGTAGGCTAAGCTGGAGTTTTCTCTTTCATAGATCTTCCTAATCGTGGTTTTCCTGGTGAAGCTGAGTGCACTGCTGGGTTTAGCTGCCGTCAGATCAAACATAATCTGGACGGTTTTTTCCCAGCAATAATTGGTTTCTTCCTGCCTTTAAGAAGCTCTGGCAAGTTTTTGCCCCCAAAAAATCTATTTTGGAGTGCTGCCTTGCGTAGCTTCAGTCCCTGTCTTGATTTGAGTGCATCATTCAAGATTCAGTCGAAACCTGGCTTCCCTGGGGAAAGTGCTCAGCATTTTGTGGTCATCAGGACTTGTTAAACATGTACACTTGAGCTTCCAGCTCCCCATTTGTTTTTAGGAGTTGTTTTTCTTAATGGCATTTGCCATGAGGGAAAGGATACAAATTTCCAAGCAACATTTATCTGTTTGCACTAGCTGGATACAGTTTATAGCTGCTGGAATGGACAGGCTTTCTGATAGTAGGAATGTACTTTGTTTTCTCCATTCTCCTACATTACTAGTGATTATTTAGATGGTTGCCCCATGCACTGCATTGATGGGTGTGTTCTCACTTCCACTTCTGCTGGTGCCCCAAAGAGCCATAGTATCATGGAACAGAACATCCAGTGCAGTGCAGATGTGTTTCCCAGCATCTGTTTTACACTGTTGAGTTTAAACATTCTCTCTGAATTACAGCTCAGGCTGGAAGGGAACATTCCCTCATGCCCCAAATGACTTTTTTGGGGGTCAGATTACAAAGAAAAACTATTTTGTTTTATTTTGGACTAATATTGCTCTGAAGGCTGGTTTGGGGGGGAGGCCGTGGTTTAGCACTTGCCAAATGCTACTAAAGAAGAGGGTTCAAGCTTCTGCTGCAAGTTGTGGACAAGCTGTTAAATTACTGGTTTAGCTCTGAAGGTTTCATAATGTCCTTTGCTCTCTGGGATGCAGACTCAGTTATTCCTTCTCCCCCCCTCCCCCCCAGTTAATAATGGGGCTTTGTTTTATTTTCACTTCTAAACTTTATGCCTTTTGCTAATCTTCCTGTGTGTACAAATATGCTTTCTTCATCAGTCAGACTTGGCAATGCTTAGGCCACACTGAACTAGTTCTGGGCAGTACAGCAATGCTCTCTGTTTATCAGCGCCTTTCCGGGGCAGTTTATTACACTGTGGCAGTGACATTTGCAGCCTCCTGAAAGAGCTGGTAAAGATTTGGCATGTTCTGCTCCTTCAACATAAAAAAAAGAAAAGGGCTGTATTTTATCACTGGTAAGGCCTGAAAGAAAACGATCTGGGCATGAAGGGCTCGAGCTGTTGGGCAGAAGGGTGGGGTTTGTGTAGGATATTCTTTGAATTGCACTGAGTGGAGTCAAATGTTTGCCTGCAGTTTAGGAACCCCTGTTCCTCTATGTTTGCAGACTGAGACTGTCAAGCCAGGGTTGCGTTTTAAGTTGCAGGAGGGCACAGAGCACGGTGGCTGCAGTGGCTGGGTTACAAACCCATGTAACGAAGGGCAGGTTAGACTGAGACCGTGCCTGGTGTCAGCTCTGTTGTTCATACACAGCTTTCCTGGGAGCCTGGATGTGTGCGTGGTAGAGCCGTGCGCTCCTAGTGAGGACTGAATTCCCTAAGAGTGAAGCACCCAGCTTGGGATGCTTTCCCCACCATTCCTGGGCCCATCCGCAGCTGTGCCAGCTCTAAACACACCCAGGCAAACCAGGCATGCAGGAGAATGTGCTTTTCCTTTCCCACTGTGGGCCTGCTTGAGGAAATCCTTCCAGCTCCTGCTGATTTCATCACTTCCCTTCCTGAGGACCCAGAAGTGGTGGCTCCCAGAGGGGAGAGGAGGAGGGCTGGGGGACCTACAGGAGGCTGCAGGGTGGCTTGTGCCAGCCTGAGGCCTCAGCCCCTTCCTGCAGGTCAGTGACATCCCCATAAAATGAGACAGATTGGTGGCATTTGCGTGGCTTTCCCAGGGCACAGTGCTGTCCTCTGTGCCAGGTACAAGCTTTGCTTAGTAAGGCAGGAAAATCCCTTAGTAGAGGGATTTCTGCTTTCTGCTTGGGTTCATGTGCTTTGGGGAAGCAACTGAGAAGGGGGGTGTGTGTATGTGGTGGTACTAACAGCAGGATCCCAACTGCTAGGATCCCAAAGAGGGGAGTGTCTGACGCTGGGGAGGGGAAACCCTTCCTTGCTGAGGGCAAAATTGCTCTTTTAAATCCCATCACCAGCCTGTGGATTCACATAAGCCTTAGTGTGAGCCAGCAACAGTGTGGAAAAGAAATCATGTGGCTGCAGACTGAAGGAAGTGAGCCAGGGTGATGCTGGTCTGGAGACAGCTTCCTCTTCCCTGCCTGATGGACTGTGGATTCAGGGCATTTTTCTTTAGTGCTGAATAACTGAAATATTTCCATGGCATTGCTTGGTAGATGTGATTTTGTGTGGATTTCATTTGGATCTTAGTGGCCTATTGGTTTAGCAGGGTTTTTCCCTTTTGTAGTAGCAGGCAATGGGCCTTTGTTTTTCCTCTCCTTTGACAGAAATTCCTTCACGGTGTCCTGAACGCCCATGTGGGTGGATGATGTGCCCACATTCCATGGCATCATGCAGGATCTCAGTATTTTCCCAATACAGATTTGTTAGTGACACCATTTACAGGTCCAGGCCTGGAGTCTGAGATTGTGCCTGCTACTTGTCGTTATTCCTTAGTACTATCCTAATTACAAAGCATCCCATCTGACCACAGCTTTAGAGCCTTGCTCTGCCAGTTGCAGTGCAGCACTCGGGGAGTTGCAGTGCAGATGACAGCCCACGAGGAAATGCACTCTGCTTCGGGTGTTATGTTAAGGAGTGAATGTTATCTCAAAGCGTCTGATCTGATGGAAGGGTCAGTCCTGTCCAGCCAGAGGTAGGGCAGGAATTCTTCCCATCCTTTTCCCAGCGACCTCTTGATGAAACAGAATAGTGGCATTCCAGTCCTTACAGCTGGTTTGAATCTCTAGAAATACCCTTTCTCTTTCAGATCCAAGTATGGAATTTCCTCACACTGTAAAATTAGAAAGCAGACTTCACTCAGCGAGATGGCTTTGTGTGATTGACAGCTTTTAAAATATGGTGAGGAACACCATTTAAAACACTTCGATTTAATTCAGTCAGCACCCTGTAGGGACTGATATACAAGCAGCCCAAAGAGCTGCTAAAATTAGTCATGGTTTTATGTTTTGGGGAAGAAAACACCTCTTTGGGAGGTGCTTTGTTGTTACACAGAGAACACGGCTTTTGAGCACGATGCTGTCAACAGGGTTAAATTCAAGTATGCAAGTGCTGTAGTTTAAGGAATAAATTCCAGAAGCTGTGTATCACTCAGCTTCGTTGCAGAGCGATGCTCAGGTTGGGATAGGCAGAACTGCTGCATGCTGAAACATCTGGAATAATATCCCATTTCCCCAAAACGGAATTCTCTTGAAGAGCAGCAGCGATCGCTGATACTCGAGCGGGAGGAGCTAACAGCAACCTACCAGGGCTGGAAAATGAATCAAGAATTTACAGAGTGAAACAGTGAAACTGTGTCAGGAACCATGATTTTAATTAGGATCTCTTGTTAAAGCAGTGGCTAATTCGGAGAACTGGGACTTTCCAGGCTGCAGGGATTGGTAGGACAGTTTCTGCCGGGCCCAGGAGCTCGGCTCCTTGGCGCTTGGCTTTTGAGTCTTCTGATGAATTCCAGGGAAACAAGTCATGGCAAACTGATCTGGAGCTTGGGAGCCAGAACATGCATGAAAAATCTTGTATGAAAAGAGAGATTGTTTCCTAAAGAAGAATTTGAATGTAGTTCTGTTAAAATGTGCCCAACTTAAAACTGTAAAGGCCATTTTGGTAGTTTATGAAAAAGAAAAGTTTCCTCAGTTCCAGCATTACCGGTGCTTTTTGCACACCATAAAAGTAGTCCTGAAGTTTCAGCTGCATTTAAAATGTTTTTAATTACAAAATCTGCTTTGACTACAAAGATATTTTGGATAATTGTGACTTCATCTGTTCAGTTTGAAGGAAATGCTTCTGGAGGAGGACAGCATTCCATGCAAATACAACAGTTGTACAGAACAAGAAACAGGAAGGGGCATAATCACAAGAGAGCTTTGGCCCATTCTAATTTACCTTGGACCATAAAACCAAATAATGTAATTTGTGAAAAAATGTAGATATTTACAGCATCCTTTCTTTTCCAGTGTTGTGCATTATTCAGCAGCACAGTTAATGGTGTTTTATAAAGAGCTTTCAGTACATTAAGAGTGTGTTTCACGTGAACTATCACACACTCCCCAAACCAGCTTAATTTACGTTTTAAAACCAAATGATATTGTTTTAAACAACTGCACTGAACAGCAAAATTCAACCAAGTAACATAAACTGAATTCCTTAAATCTGAGTTAATAAAGAGCTTCCACAACCTCATCCAAACTAGATTGTAGCAAAGGAGCAGAACCTCACTGAGTCATTTCACAGTATTTGTTAACTGTAACTCAAAGTGCTACACTGAGATTAGAATTACTCCAAACCCCAGCCTAAATTTAGCTCCGGGATTCACAAAATGCACTCACTTCACTGGAAGGGTTTGGTTTGCTTGTAGCATATTTGAGCTAGTTTTGCATCTCCCTGGGGAATAAATTACAGCCTGAATGAGAACATTCACGCACATTTATGACATTAATGCCGTGTGCAGTTGGAGGTTCTGCAGGCATTCAGCCTTTAAACTAACACTATCTCTACCTTCCTGCCAGGGCTTTATTTGATGTCTGTATGGATGGCCATTAAGCGCACTGAGACACAATGAAACAACATTTTCCTGCCGATGTTTCTTTGCAGACATCTTTGCAAACACAGTAACAAGCTTCTCACTTTACAATTTCCACTGAAGTGAAACTCTTCCTCTGCTCCCAGCCCAGCCCCATGTGAGTTAACTGCACTTGTGTAGAGTTGTTTCACATGCCCCAAATAAAACCATAATAAATCCAGAGTAAGGAAAACGCGTATGAGCCAGTTGAAGGTGTTATGTAATACCGGTTATATAAAGTTTTGGATGTCTCTATACTTTTAAGAGATCTTGCCTTCACAAAGAACACAAACTGTACTTTAATTTCAAAACATCTGATATGAATTTAATCTTAGAGTATAAACTGGGCTTGTAGGTTGTCTGCATCAGGGAGTGAATTTACAGCTCTCTAAAGAAACAGCAGGTGTGCCTGTTGCTAAATAGAACAGCTCTTGCAAGCCAGTGGAGATATCCTGATCTGCACCAGCTCAGGATTTGTCCTGAACTCTCATCTTGGGGACTGGTGATGGTTTTGGATGAACAGCCATGAGCACCTCTATTATTTTAGAGCAGTACATTCAGAAACGTGTGGAGTTCTGCAACTTTAAATCCTTTTCTAACTTCGAAGTGTGTTTTCTAAGTGGAAGTATTTTGTAACTAGCTTGCTAGCAGTGTTACATTAATGCTGAATGATGGTCAGGTGCTTGCAGGCAGCAAGCACAGGCTTAAGTGCTCATATATCTGATGAGGCTGTTACAAAGCCCAGTAGTTGTGCTATAAGTTGGTGTTGACCTCATTGGAGTTGCACTGATTTATTCCCCTGAAGGCCTGACCTGATGGGCTCCAAACATCAGCAGTGTTTCCTTAGGGACCCTGCTCTTGCAGCCAGGATCTCACCAAGGATTCCATCAGTTCCTTGTGCCTCTTTCATATGGCCTGTGCAGGAAATGAACAGGATTGCTGTTGTGATTGAGATCTTCCTCTCCCCTCTTCTTTCCCCTTTGAGTTAATCCATACCTGGAAGGAAACAGGTTAGTCCAGGTACAAAAAGGTACATCCCAATACAGCTTCCAGAAATCATTGCCCACAAGAATAATTTCCACAGCAACTAAAAATATGGGCAAATACATTTTTCCCATTAAATGAAATTTGCTACAGCTTTGCTATTCCATGGCTTTCAATGTAACAGCAGTGCTGAGCTGTGCTGGGGTTACCTGGCAGCCAGGAAGGTAAAGAGCTGAAAATAACAGTGAAACTGAATACACTGATGATGGTGGCAGCCCTGAAGTCAAGTGAGCAAGAGCATCACAGAGTGGGCAGAAAAGGGTTTCCACACTGCACACTCCTGCCAGCCAGCCCTGCTGCTTATGGTCTGTGATGTCTGTAGTCTGTTAGACCAAAGGAAAGTGACCTGCATATGCTCACAGAAAAGTACCCCAATGAACTGAAACCTAACTCACCACAGCAGGGGTAGGAGCACAGCCTCTTGTTCATTAAGAGCACTTTAAGAGAGATTTCCCCCTTTCCCAAGAATTTCTTGTGCACCCTATGCAGTACTGAATTGTAATCACAAACCTGGACACTGGTAGAGCTTTAACTGACAACACCTCATTCTAATTAAAGTGTGTCATTAAGAGCATGTGGCAAAATGATTCCTAAATCGTCTACGATGGAGTTCATCAGCCTAAAGTGGGTCCTTGGTCTGGACTCCCTCTCAAGGCAGAGGGAAGGGGAGATGGCTCCAGGGTCAGACCCATGAGGGTGGGAGGCAGCACCCTCTGAAGTGCAGCTTTCAGTGTGCTCATGAGAGGAAGTTTGAACAATCAACTTTTAGTTAATTAATTACATTCATCAAATGATGGGGGTGGCTCTGTGACTTTTACTGCCACAGGGAGCTTTTGGATCTATTGGGTTGAACACAAAACCAGTGGCTTTTCCAGTGATTACAGAACCTGTATCTGGCAATTTGATCCCTTTAGAGAAACATTTCAGGAGTTATCACTGTGCAGTAATACTGACAGGAGAGAAAAAGGCATGGAAACCCTCCCAAACCTACAGCATTAATGCCAGGCTCCCTGCTAATATAGACTTCATTTTTCTGTAGGGTATTTTACTGCATTTTGTAAAAAAGAAAGCCTATAAATGTACAGCAAAAGACCAAGCACAGAGAGACGTAGTCTAAAAGCTTGAGGTCCCCATATTAGTTCTGTGAGAAGCGTGAGTGCACCCAGACTTGGCCAACCTCTCTGTGGGGACTGTGGTTTTATCTCTTTTCTGTTGTGTCCTGGTGCCCAAAATGGGTGCTTTTCATGAATGTACTGGCAATAAACAGCATGTGATGGCATTAGCTGGGAGGTGCAGCCAAAACATTTATCAATTATTGTATCTGTTTTCTTCCTCAAAGGCGGCTTCCTTCAGAGACATGAGCCTCCTCCTGTAATCACATCCTGTGCACCCTCAGTTGGCTGCTGAGAATTGCTTTGCACGTGCTTTGCTCTAACTGAAGGCTCTTGGCTTGTCAATATTCAGTGATTCCAGGGGGTGAGCTTGGCCATGGGTGTTCCCTGATGGCGATGCTCAGGCTGGCAGTGCACGTGGGTCACACGCCTGCCCTGGGGAGCGGCTTCTGTCCCGACCATCCCGGCTCCCTGAGCAGGGATCTCCTCAGTCATTAGAGGCAGTTGTGTCTTAAAACAAGAAACGGAGTTTTCAGGTCCCCAGTCTCCTCCGCTTGCTCCTCCCTGGGCCATGGATGCAGTCTGGCCTTCCTGAAATTATCAACTGGGAATAAGCCATTGCTGGAAAGGTGGAAAAGCGCAGTGAAAAAATGCCCAGATCATGCACACTATGGCTAATGAGATGTGAATTTACGTGACCACCCATAGCTGATGCACATTTCATGCTTGAGTGCTTCCATGTGATGAGTCCACTGCTAGCAGCAGCAACCGTTTTAATAACATGTTTCATATTTTTGGTAGGACTTGGTACACTTCTCTGACATACGGGACCTAATCCCAAAGTGTGCAAATGAAGCTCTTACCTGAAGCCGTGTTCAGGCAAAGTGAAAACTAAGCCCACAGCTTTTAAAAAGCTTCTGAATGATAATAATTAGCTGATGTTTTAATGCTAATGTATTCCTACAATTTACATTCTATATTAATATTTATTATCAGTTTTGGTGTGAAATATGGGAAGAGTAGGTACAAAAGTTGTAATTAAAAGTCAGAAACCAAAATCTGGTTGAATTCTTTGGAGTGTGTGAGCACAGGAGTATTCTTATATTTGTACTTCCTGAGCCTCAAAGAACTGGAAAATGAGGAGCACCAGAACACCTGATAGATCTACTTGAAGTTTCAGATCAATAGCATGCTTAAGCACATGCTTAACTTGGAGCATATGATTAATCACATCCCTGGTCCATGGAGTAATTAAACATGTGCCTATGTACTTTGTACAGCGCTGCCCCAGCCTGCAGGCGTTCTCTAAACACTGGTGTGCCTGAGAAAGTGGTGAATCAGAAAGTGATTTTTGGCTGGAGTTTGGAAATGAGCATAAAGACTTCGTTAGGCACCCAGGACTCATTACATTTGAACAGCTATGGAAAAGCTGGTCTTGTTAACAGAACTGCGTAAGGAGCAAGGTGTGGAAATTTACCTTATGGGAATGCCGTAGTTTTGTTTAAAGTGAAATGATTTTTAAATCCCTTTGCTTGGCAATTTCCTGATGCTCTTCTATAGCTCTGCTTCCCTTCGTGCCGGACAGACCAGACTGTCCCGGGAAAGCCCAAGCTGGGCAGCTTCTGCCTGGCAGCTTCTCTCCTAACTCACTGGTGGAAGTTCAGGTACGTGCAGGACTGGAGGCAGCACTGGTAGGTTGATGCCAGCAGCACGGCTGCTGCTTTTCCTGTCTGGGACAGGTCTGGGCACAGCGCTGCGGTACCGCGCTCCTCGGGACTGCTGGTCCCTGTGCGCTGCTGCTCCCTATCCCTGCACCTACCAACTGCTCCGGTTTCTGCAGCCCTCTGTGCTGGGGGCCCTACCCTTGGGCTCAGCTGCAGCAGCAAACCCAGCAGGTGATGGTGAGCTCCTGGGCAGAACTGGTCTCCGACTCTTCCTGGCTATGGGCTGAAAGTCAGCATGTGCAGGAGACCATTATCAATGGGCTGTTTGGGTGCAAGCCCCATTCTTTTGGTGGCTAAGAGACTTTTAATAGGACAGCTGTGGGCAGACAGCGGTTGGCCATGCCATGGTTCATTTACTAGGAGCCATGCAGTACTCTTCTAGGCAGAGCCCCTCCCCTGTTTTTCTGCTGGTGTTCTCCTTTCCTTTTCCCAACCAGGTTACTGTTAGTTCTCACACCAGGCAGCTCCCTTCTGGGTTGCTCTGGGGGTGTTTTCCCAATGTGCTTGCCTAGCTGTGTGATTTAACGAGGCAGCGCTGCCATCCTCCTCACTGCCAGCCTGAGCCACTCGAGATGGGTGAGATGTGGCAGCCTCTAGAAGACTTTTTAATGACTAATTGTTTTATTTTATATACTTAAAGTCAGTTAGCTGCTTTAATTTCCTTGTTCTCCAAGGCCTCTGCATATAAATGCTAGTGAGGTCACCATAATGAGGCAAGTCAGTGCAGCATCAAATGTTACTACTCCAACTATTAAGCTACTATTAGCTCTGAATGGTGGGAGGCTCGTTTTCAAAGCAGCCTCTATGGAAAGTCTACATAACGTGTTTGCTTATAAAACCTTGCAATTTTCAAAGGGACCCAGTCAAGATGAACAGGACCTGAATGTACCATCTCCTAAAAATAACTCTGTCTTACCAGCTCCTCTGCTGATGTTGGGGGTGGGAGGGAGGCAAAGTGATGCTCTCAGCTGAGGATTGCAAACACATGGAAATGTAAAGCCAGGAACTGCTGTTCTTCCCAACCTGCTCACAGCTGATGGCATCTCCCAAATGCTGGGTGCAGCTGTGCTATGGTGCGGTGTCTCTCGTGGGCAGGATGGCCAGGATGGATCCTGACAGTCATGGATTTGTTCTGTACTTCACAGTCAATACTTTCTTAGGGACCTCTCCTGTAATTTTTAAGATGGTGATCAGCCCAATCTTGGTTTTGAGAGAAAGAAACTGAAACAAGCTTCTTTAAGAAGGCAACCCCCATGTAAGTGGTCTCTGGAAGCCACCTTTGCCAGCATTTCTCCACAGTGGCTCATTAATTTCAGGGCCACACTGGTATCAGTTATTGTCTTGCCATCATGTCCTGGAGTCAGCTGCAGCTCTGGGAAGTGTACAGTGCAGAGTCCATAGAGCTGTGGTGTGGGTTTGGCTGCTCTGAAGGCAGCTTTTCATCTTTTTTGAGCTACCAAGAGCAAACGCTGCTGCCATCTAAAACCAGAGGCTGAAGCTCTTTTCCAGGCAGAGCTGGATGGCAGCTGCTATTAAATGTGCCAGAGTCTCTCCTGTGAGTGGGTGTTATTCATTTGGTAATACCAGTCCATTCCAGCCGAGGATCCATCCCTTTGTTTTGTGTACAGGACAATTTGTTTTCAATTTTTGTTTCTGAAAGGAAACTGTCAAGACAAAATTCACACTTAAAAAAATGAAGGGAAGCAGCCCTTTGTCTGTTTCTAACAATCCCCTTCCATGACTAAAGCTGGAAGAATTCTAGAAACTGCAGTCGTTTTCTACCTTCAGTTTTGTGCTGTTCTTGCATTTTCTGAGTTTCAAATTCAAGGCACCAGAAGACTTCAATCCCAAATCATCCCAATAGCATTGGTGTAAACTTAAGAGATAGATCTGTGCTCTGATGATTAAAATCTGGTTGTGCTTTATCTAGCAGTGGAGCTGGGGCAGCAGGGAGCTGAGAACAGCTTGGGCAGTAATCCTGTCTTGTAGCACGCGCAGTCTGAAGAAGGAACACATAGAACATATAAAGCCTCCATGAAGGGGTTTCCCTGGAGCAGCACATTCCCATCCTTGCTGGATTTGCCAAGGACATGATGCCAGTAAAATAAAATCTGGGTGAAATACCCTCCCCAGGCTGAAACCTGCAGCGACTCCGATTACCTGCTTTGCTGTACGCTGGGTGTGCTCTGTCTGCTGCCGTGGGGTCTGGAGCTTGTGGTCTCCTTGGGGCATTGGTATAACAGCAAGTGCTGAGGGGATCAGGTCCTTGCCTGGGGCTCTTTCCAACTACAAAGAGTTGTTTAATGTCAATATAAGGAAAAGGAGGGGAGAAAAAAAGAACTTATGAAAATAATACCAGCATGTACCTCGTTTTAATCTGAGTCCTAAAAACTACTTGATGCTCACTACAAAGGAATTGATTCCTTAAATGAATGAAGCAGTCATGAGTGCTGCGTTCAGTGTGGGACTGCTGACGCTCTGAGTCATGCTTTGCTTCTTTCAGGCACCGGCTTTTATGCTTCATTTAGGGCACCAACGTCATTAGCATTCAGAGGGCTGCTGCTTTTCCTTATTATTATTATAGTGCTGTTGTAATTTTTTTCAAAGATGCAAATAATATTTGGATCAGAATCAGGGCTCATGTTTTATTACCAAATCAGGGCACAGGGTTTGCTTTCATTTGACTTGCAAGCCTCAGAAGAAATTCTAAGTGAAAGTAAGGTGCGGCTTTGTACAGTAAGGACAGCTCTCAGGGGTTTCTGGATGCCAGTTTGCCTGCTCCTGCAGAGGGTCACCCCCTGCTAGCATGGGTGAGATTGGGTCCATCCCAGCATCCTGTGGAGAGTTTATGGGAAGAAACAGAGCAGAACTGTGGGAATCTGCCTATGGTTTCTGTTGAGTCCACCTCCATCAAAATTCAAGTATTGATGAATTAATAGGAAAGTGTTGATCCCAGCCTAAGGATGTGCTAGGCAGGGCTGGGCTCTCCAGGAAGATGTGTGAATGAGGGTTGAAAATTCCCAGCCAACTTCTTGGCACCTCGTAGCAGGGAACTTACAGATCTTTTTTAGATACTACTTCAGGTTCAAGTTGTGAAGTCAGCAGTAATTCCTAATGAACAAACCAGCTTGCTTACTAAGTTAAAAGCAACAGTTGCTGCAAAACTGGGCAGATGTGTGTGACCTGCTCGAGCCTGGTGCTGCTCTGAGCACCCTGGGCATTGCAGGTTATGATGCGGAAGAGCAGGGTGTGCAGTGCTGCCTCTGCATTCAGCTGGTCAGAACTGGGATCTCTGCTTCCCTTGGACATTCCCCATCACCAGTGCTCACCTGATTGCCGGCACCACGTGGATTTGCAGGATGAGGTGGTGCTGCTGCCTTTTGCGCCTGCTCTGGGGTATTTCAGGGCTGCCTGCAGCGAGCTGTGCCAGGCTGTGTTTGATGGCATCTCTGCAGTGGCAGATGAACCAGCTGGCGTTGCACTCAAACAGAGCGTGGCGTTTGCTTAGGAGGAGCCTGCGGGGATGACAAAGCAGTTCCACTGTGTCACGGCTGGCACCGGGGCTGGCGCTGGGCACATCAGCAGCCGCGTGTGCCAGCATGAGCCGGCACAGCCATGCTGCAGAGAAGGGACCCTGAGACTCTGCTCTCCTAGGGACAGACTGAGTGGCAGCAAGAAAAATGAGGGACTTTCAGGGGCAGCTGTGTTTTACTAACCCAGTCATAATGCCCCTAAAAATCCTTATTGTTCTTGCAATGGTCAACTGTGCCCTGCAGTGCGGGGTGGCCTGCAAAGGAAAGCACCTGGGGCAGGGCAAGCATGGTGGGGCAGGTCTGCCCTCTGGAAGGTGTGATGGCAAGTGGGAGCAGTGTTTGAGGCTGGAGAAAGAGTTTCTGCTTGAGTGGAGCTGGAAAGATGCATTGTTGTGAATTGTGGTTATGGAGCGTGTACTGTGTATGAAGCTCGGGGCACGGGAGCTGCAACACAAAGTGGGGGAAATGAAACAAGCCAAGCGCTTTCCTCCCTGCTCTGTCTTGAATTCTCTGCCCAGCTGCATGAAATGCAACTGGAGAGATGCACAATGCAACCCCAGAGGGAGCCCAAACCACCCCTACCTCCAATCCCAGTTGTACTCCTCTTTCAGCTAACTGCTCTAGGTCTTTGTTCATCCACAGCACCCCTCTCTGAGCTTTATTTTCTACTCTTAGTTTTCCAGATCAGCCCAGAATGCAGTAATTGCCTGCAAAGAAGCAGTTTGTTAAACTGACCCATAATATTATTTGCCATCTTTATGCACTCTTAATGCTTTATTTCTGAGAGCTTCTATATGTTGAGTAAAAGTTGTTATTTTCACTGAACTCTGCAACAGTGTTCAAAGTTTTTCTCTTTTAGGAACTCCACCTGGAGTTATCTATCCAGAGTCAGTCTGGCCTCATAACACCAACAGTATGGTTGGATTACTTGTTACTTTTTTGGAAGGGTTTTGTTTAAGACTTTCATCAAGTTTCTAAATTAAGCAATATGTTTATCAATTAATTCTTTATAAGCCTATGCCAACAGATTAGAAATGCATGATTTTGTCTGTAGTGACTACATAGACTTGCTTTTACATAGCACTTGCCTATTTTTAATTGGGTTATATGGCTCTGGAGCCAGATTTACTCATTTGTTATTTGTTATTCTCAGGAGCATTTCATCTGCTTTCCTTAAAGCTGAATTCTTTGTAAAGGAGAAGTGATGAGAAACCCTGCAGTGAGTCCCGGGTCTCACTGAACGTTGTGCGGATGCTGCCACAGTGACACTGCTCCAGTTAAGGTATGGTATGAACCAGGAGCTGTACCAGCTGCTGTGCAGTGTGCTCACATGAAGTCATCCTGCCATAGCTGTTGCAGAA